>CAJNYU010000469.1:0-30271 GCA_905331475.1 Rotaria socialis | reverse complement strand
CGGATTCCCTGATGCTTTATTTCTCTTATATATATATATATATATATATATCCTCTCTTCTCTCGCTTAAACAATGAATTGATTCTTAATAAAAAAAACATCAAGATAGTACAGGGACACTCTAATGTTTGGTGCCGTGACCCACCTTCACTTGATTCTATTTCACACGATTGATCAGTTCGTTTCATCGAATACTTTGTCGCACAATAGTTCATCGTTTTAACATTTTTTATTTTGATCATTTTTTCAAAAAACGACTTCTCATCGTCACAATAGAAATTTGCGAAGTAACACCAACCCTGGTGACTTACTACCACACGATATAATCACATGCGGGCGTACCCAACCTCACGTTGATTCGATTAATCGAGTACATGCTAGAATATCGTTGCAAAAATGTTCTTTACGAAATATCCCCGGGATTTGGTCCTCGGAAAAAATGTCCCTGAGATTTGGTCCTTCAAAAAATGTCCTTGAGGATTAATGTCCTTCATGAAAAATGTCCTCTGGGAATGGTCCTTTGTATGAAAATGTCCTTTGTCGTCGATTATTGTTTACAAACAATGTTACTGAAATGTAGATAATGCTGTGATTCAAACATACTCCGGGAGATATTAAAGTTGGTTACAGAGAATTCATTTATATATGGAAAGAATCGAGTACGGAAGAGAGAAAAATTATTAAAGCACTATCAGTTCCTTATTTACTATATTGCATTTTTATAAATAAGCGAAGTAAAGTATTTTTAAATGGTATCGCAAGATATAATGGACGAGGATGATACATCATCCTCATTCTCGTCGCATTCATCTGAATATTTGTCGTCATCCTTATGTTCAAATAGCATTGTTATAAGAAAAACAAATCAAATAAACGAAAATCAAGATCGCTTATTAATGGTTATAATTTTCTATTCAAAACTTTTAATAATAAAGGAACTATTAAATTTTGGCGATGTACTAGTAGAAGTTGCGGTGTGCTATTACACACTAGTCTCAAGAAAAACTTTTTACGTTATTACGGAAAAGTTATCGATCATACTCATTTAGTAAATCTCAAAACGATCGAAGCCGAAAATCCCTGAACAATGCATCACAGAATTATAGAATCGGTTCAACAAAAATCAAATTACACTGCAAGATTTATTACGTGGACTTTCTTGTTTTGCTGTGAATAAAAAGTAAAATGAAATTCAATCCGTTAGAATAAAGTAAAAGGCGTCTGTAAAATTATCACCTAGCACTATTTTTATTTTAGTGAAAGGACATTTTCATAATAGAGGATATTTTTACAAGGACATTCTAGACTGTTACCACTTTTTTTGTTTCATTTTGAGTCTTGTTGGTTGTATCTTGAATTGAAGCATCTTCGAATAAAGCCACGATGAATTAATACTTGTTATAATCAATCAATTTGATTACGAAGTTAATTTTCTTATTGAAAGATATTATAGTTTTTTGAATATAAGAGTTGCAGAAATATAATTTCGGGTAGCATTACTTACTACTATTCAGACCGATGGCAATCAATCATATTTTTCGATTTCCTTCGGTATTCTATTCGTTGAGGTGTCGAAAATAGATATCCAATAGTGTTAACACAAGACAATATAATGTAATGATATGTTTCTACAAAATATAGAATTTAAATACGCTTTTAGAAAGAGCGATATGCTATATTCTTTGTATAGAATGATCAATTCAAAGAATTTCACCTCGATACTTTCGAAATTATTTCATATATACTAGCTATACTCTAGAGAAAGATCTCTTCTCGTTAATATTCCTGTGAATGTCACAGAATAATTTATATAAAGTATAATAAAAGATATTCTAGAACATAGAAATGTTCTATTTAATAAGAGAAAACGAAAAAGATTCTAGCAAAAAATATATTTTTTGATCATACGAAATAGGGGTGTCACATTTAAATTTAACTAAATTATTTTGAATCCGAGTAGATAAACATATAGTTCTTGACTTGATTGCTACTATTTAAAGTCAAATATATTTGATAAAACTATATAGTCATTCTTCTACGAATTTTGTTATTAAATATATATATAGTTATGAGCGTCCCGATGTTTTTGAAGAAGAAAGATGACGGACTCTGCATAATCTGTAGAGAAATTTTTTGACTATTATGAACAAATATTAACTTTTCACGAAGTTAAATTTAAACAAAAATACACTGTAAATTGACATCCTCAAGATAGGAAAATAATGCATTGCGTACGCATATGATAAGCTCATATATGTTCATAGAAAATATAGAACTATTTTGATGCAAGAAAAAAGAGCATTAGAGAGAACTCTATATTCTTGTTTCTATAGAATAACCTTTCAGTATATAGATTATTCTGAGGAATTTCTAGCAAAAAAAAGAAAGAATGATGTATTCAAAGAATTTTACTCGATACCCGAGAGAGAGAAAGATCTCATTTTATTCTTATACGTTTTCTCTTCTAGTTAATATTCCTACTAATGCTACATGGAAGCAGAACGGAGTGACTATTGCTGGAGGTCACGGGAACGGGGATGCCACTAATCAACTCTACCGCCCTTTTGGTCTCTTCGTTGATGATGATCAAACAGTGGTTATTGCTGATGGCTGGAATCATCGTATCATGCAATGGAAGAACGGAGATACAACGAATGGACAAGTTGTTGCTGGTGGTAAAGGCGAAGGAAATGGATTACATCAATTGAATCTTCCAACTAATGTATTAATTGACAAAGAGACGGATAGTCTCATCATTTGTGATTGGAGGAATCAACGAGTTGTACGATGGTCTCGTCGTAGTGGTACAACACAAGATGAAATACTCATCGATAACATCAATTGTCATGGATTAGCAATGGATGAACAGAGATATCTCTACGTTTCTGTCTGGAATAAAGATGAAGTAAGACGATATCAATTGGGTGATGAGAATGGCACTCTCGTAGCTGGTGGTAATGGTAAAGGTGATGAACTCAATCAACTCAACTCGCCGAGATATCTCTTTGTCGATCGAGATCATTCAGTGTACGTATCAGACAGCAACAATAATCGTGTAATGAAATGGGTGGAAGGTGCAAAAGAAGGTATTGTGGTTGCTGGAGGACAAGGTGAAGGGAATGCTCTGATACAATTGTCTAATCCTGAAGGAATCTTCGTTGATACGTTGGGTACACTCTATGTAGCAGACTCGGATAATCATCGTGTAATGCGTTGGACTCAAGGAGACAAGAAACAAGGTACTGTAGTTGTGGGTGGAAATGGCGAAGGAGCAGGAGCAAATCAGTTCAACGACCCCATTAGTTTGTCTTTCGATCGACATGGTAATCTCTATGTCGCTGATTTTAATAATCATCGTGTTCAACGATTTTCTATCAAAAAAGTCTTGTGAATTGTTTTTTCTTTGTTCGTTTCTTTTTCTATACTTTGAAATAAATGAGCAAGAAAAAGAAATTTTCTTTTACTCTTTCGCTTCAAAGAAAAGAAAAAAGCTGAAATATAAGATTACGTCATATGTTTCTTTTCTTCTTCTTTTATTTATTTGCTAAATGAAATTATTTATTAGTAAGATGAAAAGAAAATTTATAATATTTTTAAAGTATTTAATAGTGAAATAAAAAAAATTGCCATTTTTTGCGAAATATTTATTATTTAAATCAAAAAACATTTGAGCTACTTAAAAATATTTATTTGAAAAATTTAAAAAAGTGAAAATTGTCTTCGGTAACCAACAGTCTGCCATATCATCAGGTTTAACTGTATCTTTATTAACACTTGTAATACGAATGATATCGCATAGACCAGCTAAAATTTCTTTCACTGTTTCTGATCGCATTATTTCATGGGCAGCCAGTAAGATATTACAATTAAAAACGTATACAATTACACCAAATGTTCTATGAGAATTTGAAATATAAGATTCTGGTTTTGATTTCTTCGTATTGCATGATAAACGATGATAAAAATGAGTTCTTTTACCATTACGGAGTAATATATAGTCTTCATCTTCATCTCCTATCAGATTAATTTGGCTTGAATGATTCATTTCCACATGATGAGTACAATATTCTTGACCAGGCAAAGGACTACGATCACATCCTATGACAAAGTGTTGATATTCTGGAGTTTCTAATTGCCTGTTAAAAAAAATAACATTCTTAAGAAAAAATAATTCCACTTAATAATATAATTTTTGTAATCTTTTTGAAAAACTTCCCATCGTAAAAATAAAGTTTTAGGACATATTACGAAAAATATACGGTTGAAAATGAACCTTCAAAATGCTATATTAAATATAATGTGAATTGATATATTGAAGCAATATAATCGGTGACTTTTTCTATCATATACCAGATCTGGGTAACTCTGCACAAAATAGGAGTCAGTTTAATTCAATCGAGATCAACTAGCTCCATGGATTCAATTGCATTGAGCTGGCTTCGTGGTTCTGCCATGTATTGGTACGATGATATATTACATTTATTCGAGTATTTTTATAAGATAACTTCAGCTGGAGAAACTATGATCCTCGAAAATTAAAATTGAAAAAAGACATAAAGACATAAAGACGAATTATTATTTCCTTTAAGTTTATATACTTCTTCCTACGTAATCGACAATCCTATAATTACATTACAATGGATTATAACACATTATGTTCCAAATAATGCATTAAAATTAATGAAATACGCTGCATAATCATAAACTTCCACATATTGTTTCCATAGCGACTATAAAAATTGATACAAGTTTAGACGAGAAAAACTCACATTATTTGATTCTATATACAATAATATTTTGAGAATGAACTTTTTCGCTCGCCAAATGGGTATTTTATTTAACATTGCAGAAAAAATATTTTAAGTTACTTTTGTTTCAGTAAATTTCAGTGTGCGAGAGTTGAACAAGGATTATTTAAGTAAAAGAATAAGAAATGCAATATCAGCGAATGAAATTTGCATATCATTCTTCTGATTTTTTGATTTCCATCTCCTACAATCATCTGAAAGCAATGACTGCCACAAGAAGCAAAATACTTATGTTGCGACCAGAAGTTCACAAATAAAACAGTATCAATATTTTTACCCGAAGAATTGTAAGGAAAATTCATCATAGAATAACGAGATCGGATGAAAGTCCCTTAAAACGAAAATTACAAATGTTCAAATAACTATTGTATGTAGCATTTATACTATGTATATATTGTATGAAAGAAATAGAATAGAAGACTTTTTTCACACTACTAATGCTAATAACGAGTTCTGCTATCTCATCTAAAAGGCGTTGACATGGTATATAAGCCAAATGACACATATAACCAGTCAACAGGGAAAATATTATGGAATTCTCAATAACAGTGTAACCATGATATCTCCATTGGGAAGTCTATACTAATTAGTCCGTTTCATATTATTTGTGTTTTGGCATATTTTGTTTTCGATGACAGAAAATAAGAAAACGTTGTTGACGTAAAGGGTATACTTAAACTGTGTATGGAGATGATATGTATAAAGCATTACATGTGATGCAGAAACTTCTATCAATTATTTAATATAACTATTTCTGATAAATACTGATACGCCGACGAAACATGTTTTATCCTGTTTTACTACTGCTGGTATTATTATTCTTAAGCCGAGTGAATAGCCGAAAAAACGATTCCTACGGTAAGTCACAGTATTTATAATTAAAGAAGGAGACAAACGTTTTGATATCTCATTGGAAAAATGTTTTTTCTTCCATTATTGAAAATCAAAAAATGTCCAACATTTAGCACGTAGTTTCTTGTAAGAGAGTGAATACTATCTTACATTTATGTAACTCTAGGATTAGTCATAGAAGAAATATATAAATTCGAGCTATGGAAACGATTTTCTCAGAATCACGCAGTAAACAGTTAAAAATTAAACATTTAAATGAAAGTCAGAGAGTAGAGGAAAATGAAAACATCAAAATAAAGGAATATTATGAAGATTAATACTAAACAGAATTATATTGAGAAATCATCAGATGGCTATCGTATATTTCTTTTAATCAAAAGTATTACAATTCTTAAGGGGTAAATTTGAACTCCATATGATTGCACAGACGGTGATTTTCAACTGGCCTGTATTCTCGAGTTAGATGTGATGAAAAAAATAAACGTTTATATTAGTCACTTCAAAAAATATAGATCAATGAAATAGTACAAGGTTAATACAAAGAAAATTTGATTTGTTACGTAATAGAAGTCAAGGTTGCTAAGAAGATATCAAATTTTGTTTAAAAATCAATTTTGATCCCTTTGAATTTTTATAATCATTGAATAAAAATATCGCTGTAATACTTGGAATCCATTTAATTCTATTAAGATGTCTTTATTCGTGACCGACATGCAAACAANGTTCTGCGTTTTACCCAAGTGCAGAACCATCTCTTACAGAACCTTTTTTTCGGTTCTGTACAGCAAAAAAAGGTTCCGTGAGAAAATACGAAACCTTGAAGGTTCTGTACGAAACCATTAACCGTTGGTGCGTAACCTTAATGGTTCCGTACTGAACCCAATCGTTTTGTACAGAACCTTCAAGGTTTCGTATTTTCTCACGGAACCTTTTTTTGCTGTACAGAACCGAAAAAAAGGTTCTGTAAGAGATGGTTCTGCACTTGGGTAAAACGCAGAACCTTCAAAAGGTTCTGTCAAAATTTTTATCCGTTTTTTGAGACTTTGAACACATTTGGAGCATTTTGAAAATCTGCAGAACCTTTTCGGAAGGTTCTGTAAACCTCCTTTGTTTTTTTGAGAGTGGGGCTGGAAAGGGCATTCTCAGTTTTTCGTTTTACTATAAAGTCTAGCTTTCAAATTGAAATCTTTATTTTCTAACAAATATGTTCACAATAAAATTTCATTTTGACATAAACATATTCAATTCAATCATAATAAAACAATGCTGACTCAAAGCAAACCTTCTAGATTTATATTTGCACTAACTGTTGCACGCTTTTCTTCGAAACTGTATTTTTGTTGACTTTTGGCATACTTTATCAGTTGCGGTTGTGTTTGAGCAAAAGAAAAAAATCTTCACATGTCATAGTACTATTAAATCTGATTTTCAATTCAGCGGCTATCGTTTCATTCACCGTCAAATTGCGACTGGCTGTCCATGCACTTTTTCTTTGACTAAAACCGCCTTCAACAAATACATTCGAGCAAGGAATTGAGTACACATAATAAATAATTTTTTGTACATTTCAATACACATTGGTTTCGACTTTACAAGAAGAAAAGCCCAAAATTGATCAGGCCGAAATTCCCCTTCTCTTTCATGATTTTCGGTCGTCGGTTTGTGAATGAGATCATCTTCATCATGGGACTCGTTGCATATGCCATTGTTGAATTCTTCATAAACATGACCACTAGCAGCCAACCAATATAATTTACGCTTTACATCTTTATCAATAGTAAAAGTCGGATAAAGAGACAAAAATTTTCTTAGCTTCAACCAAAATATGGGTGATAGTAGTCGTAAGATTGAAAAATGCAGATGGGGTACAAAATGCGTACCTCAGAGGTACAATTTTGTTTTTGAGGTACAAAAGGCTCAAATTGGGTACGGCTGGCAACCCTGTTGCAAATACACATCAAGAACTGAACTCTACCGTAAAATAATCAATTTTGTTAGGGTTACAATATATATTTGTGATCAGATTTTCAACCTTTATTATTTCACATGATTACTATTGAGTTATGAGAAAAAAAAAATTTCTTTATTCCTGTACTACCAACTCTGGCACGAAGGATGGTCGCAATTTGATTTTCTTTTTCGAAAGAACTATCTCTACCATTATTTTCAGGATGAAGTTCTAGTTTCTCTGAAACTAAAATTTTCATGAATGAAAGACTGTAAGATAGCTTCACGGATTATTTTTCAATAGGATTTTCACTAGGTGAAAAGCAATGTTAGACATTTTGAGGACCCAGTATTACCGTTCCTTTTAGAATATATTTTTATGACTTTGTGCAGAATCAAAATTTAACTTGAGCCGCTTAAATGTGAAACATTGAAAAATTCTGTTAGTACCCATACTTGTTGCACTGAATAGCTCCAACAAGTAAGTGATATACAATAATTTAAATATCAATCCTTTTTCAGCTCAGAATGACTTATCTTGTAATGTATTCTTTTAAATATTTGGATGATCTGTTGAAACACAAATATGGCATAATAAGAACGAGACATTGCCACTACTTTTCTTTCGGAAAAATACGATAGTGTTCAAAGTCGTGCCCATGTAACTTTTTGAAGGAATGATATTAGAAGCTGAAATTTTCTGGTTACCAGTTTTAGACATGGATGTTTCGAATGCTCATATAAAATCGAAAATAAGAAAGTATTTGAAATATAAGACGATTTGATTAAATTTATTAATACGCTATATAAACTTAAAAGCATTGAAAAACTTTATCAAGTCAATGAAAATGATAAATCTAATTCAAGTAGCTTGCAATCTTTCTTTCGGATGAAGATCAAAAATTTCTTCAAAAATTTCTAATTTATCATCTTTTCCACTAAGAAACCAAATTTCTTCAAAAGCATGATGTTGTTTAGTTTTTGAAGTTTCATTTAATGGACTTGATAAAACGTTCTCCCACAATTCAGTAATAGTTTTAATATCATTTTGAAAAGCGCCACATCCAATTGGGCCTAAAATCAGATAAGTATTTTCTCCATTATCATTACTATTAGCTTGTGCAGACGCAATTATTGTTTCAAATTTTTTTTTCGTACAACTTTCAAGATCCTTATCTTCTTTACTTTTAATATGCAATCCATGTACTTCTGTTAAATCATAACATGCAGCAGCAATTACATCGACATTTTTATTAACATTAGGATTAACTGGTTGATAAAATTTCACATTTTTAATATATAAACAACCAAATTCTGGAATCATAAAGCCTCCATCAAATCTTTGATATTTAAAATCAAGTAAAGCTCGATATGTATTTGAATTATAACAAATTGTCTCTTCTTGTGTTGAAGCACCATAAAGAAAAAGACCTATTATATATTTAATAATGAAATGTATTTATAAAATAAATCATCAAATTACCTCCAGGCATTCTATCATCTGCAAAATCTAAAATAATAATTTGTTTTCCAGGTGGAACACGAAAAACAGCTTGTTCAATTCTTCCTTTAATTGTTTTTATTTGACCTTTATTTTTTCGTTCACTAATTGGATATTTTCTCATATTATCTCTTGCATCACTGTCAACAAAACCATTTGATTCTAAAGTAGCTTTTGAATAAGGAATTTTTTCAATTTGTTTTTTATTAAAATAAACTTTTAATTGTTCAGGTTGAAAATGTTCCGTTGTATATTTTCGATTCTTTTTAGCCTTTGAATGAATTCTACGTGATTCACTATTTAATTCCCAATATTTTTCGAATGTATCATATCTATTTTCATCAAAATTTTGTTTATAATAATCGACACATTGTAATTTCTCAACTTTCTTTATTAATTTTTCCCATGTTTTTGAATCAATATAAGATGATAAATCCATACCAAATGATTTTAATTGCGATAAATATTTAAATGCTGCTCGACGACCTCCATGCATATCGACACGTTCGTTATCATTTGATAAACATATATTAACGAGACTTTTCAAATCCTCTTCATTCAATGACGAACCAGGAATATAAACTACGGACGAGCACATTGATTCTATTTAATGATTGATTATTAGTAAAAAATAATTAAATGATTATGGATAAGTAAATCGTTATGCTTTATCGATTACGAATCAAAATGAGCAATAAAAATTTATTTTTCTTAAGGTCGTGACAAATCTAACATTGTTACCAGTTTTCACTAAATATCTCATCGCTGATATCTGATTTTTGCTAAAGAAATCAGATATTTACTTTCTAAGTATAATTTTAAACTCTCAACAAAGATAACATACTTGCTTCCTACCTATAGTTTCAAATTCTCACCAGATAGCAGATATCATATATTTACTTTCTACCCTACCGATAGTTTAAAACTCTCAACAAATATAGCGTGCTTGTTACCCACCTACAATTTCAAATTCTCAGCAGATAACATAGTGTAACTTCGATTATGAAATCGAAACGTCTGATGAGAAAGTCGTGTAGGAGACATTTAGTTGTTTGCACATTTGGAAATTGCTTCGGGTGAATCAAATGAGAATCAGTTCGCTTTTCAGTATATTTTTGCGTCAAGAGTAGAAAAATGGAGGTGCGTGCAATTTTTTCTTTAGATCCGATCTCGTTTTAACTGCTGACTCAAAAGTGTGTATGATACGGTTATCATGGAAGAAAATTTGGCATAAGAATCTAAAAACTGCTTCTGGTTTCATATCTTCATCGTCACTAATTCTCATTGTTCCTTTTTTAATATTCTCTTTAATATATTATAATAGAAATCTAGAACGCATTATATCTTTGTTGTTCGTAATATTGTTGCTCTCAAGTTGCAAAATTTCACATTGTAAATTTAATTGAAAAACTTAACGACAGAGAGAACACGTATCAGAATATAGCATAGAGTAAAAGTGTATGACTCATGTTGGTACAAAAGGGTTGCTCGCTATATGATGTCGATAGCGCGTTATCAAAACATCAGCATTTAAACTAAGAGAAAAAATTAATCCAATGTTAGCGCACAAATAAGATGTGTATTCACCACTATATATGACATGATATTTTTTTCTTTGCAAAGTTTTATCTTTCTTTATTAAAGAAAACGTTAACGCTTATATACGGAGAAGATATGACCCCTTCTTAGCTTATTCGCACATGCGCAGTACGACACATTTGGGGAGAAAGATGATGATAATATTGCGATTGTTTCGATCTTGGTAAAAACCAAAGTTTAAACCAATAGATTAAAGAACAAGAAAAATAAAATAATGAAAGAGTAAAGGGGGAAGAAAACATGGATGATAGAACAGAAAAAAATAAAAATATCATGTCATATATAATATAGCGAAGAAAAATCTTATTTGTTCGCTAACATTAAAGCAACAGTTTAATGAGAAATTAGCAGATTTTATGTTTTTACAGAACTAATTATTAGAAACCATGCTGATCGGATCTATCATTTTTCATTTATAACTGAATCAAGTATATTATGTTTTTCTCACGTTTCATTTTCTCTCATCGCATATAACAGTGAGCAATGAACAGTAGAAGCTATTTGAAAATGTGCATCGGCGTATTATATTCTAAGATGTGAACGTTGTTATGCAGTATTGCCTATTTTCGTCTTGGCATACGATGTTGAAATGCGGCTGGCATCGGTTAGAAAAGATTTTTTTACTCTGCAAGGTGTAAAACGTCAGATTAAAAGATAAAACAAATTAAGAACGTATTTCTTACTGCAATTGAATTATTGATTATTGAAGGTTAAGCAAAAATTCAGAAACAATATCCCGTTTGAGATTGCTCTTTTGGTGGCACAATGCTCAGTGCGTTTTATTCTCGTTTTCATTTATTCTATATTATTCAGTACGTTTCCTAGGTGCTCACTTTTTTGCATATGTTCGACATGCGCACATCTGAAGCTCAACCATCGACTATATCTGGCCCACATTACATAACAAGTGCAGAATACTAAACTCTTTGGGATTGATGAAAGTGCCACCTATAATCAATCGTTTTAATCGTATGTAAAATTTTTCATCAAATCTTAAAGGATTTATTATCCTAGAAGTTTGTTTATAGTGTAGTCATGCTTTGTCATCGCGTGTTACACAGACCGCTACTTCTTATCACTTCTCTTCCACGTGATCACGCTACAAGATTTATATGTATTTCACCACCATGCGCCGATCACCTTTCAATGATATCGAAGATATTTATGACCATCTTCGTAGCACACACATGTTGACTATCAAGCTGTCTACAGTGCATAACGTAAGGCAGCAGATGAGGGTCATGATATGTGAGCTAGTTATTCACTCTATTTCAGTTCAAGGTAAATTTTTTCTGACATCTCGCTCCATTTCTTTGAGACATTGCCATACTGAAGGTTTGTTCGATTTTCCAACCTTCTGTAAACTTTTTTTGTCAAAGTATTTTGAGTCAATTCAAGAACTTCTACGTGTTCAAGGACATGATATTTCCGAAAAACTAATCTGACACACTGAAAACCCCTTGGAGAGAGAATCATCGGCTATCTCACACTTCGATTCAGAGAAAATTCACAACCCATTGTACACTTAACACTGATTCTATTGATTCGGAAACTTCAAGTAGGAAAAACGGTGTATTTTCTTTCACTCTAACCGAAATATATTCATTAAAACTGCGCTTTAAATGTCCTCTCTGAAGACTTTTCAACAAAACCTCCGAAATGTACAAACTCTTCGTCCTGTAATGTATGTTGTACTTCTGCGCAAGCTGAAAACCCGTTAATCACATGACACACAACTCATATTATTGATTTCTTCATACCTGTAAATTATGTTGTATTCAAAAAAAAATATTATTTGCTTAGTAGATCTCGTTATACATTATTTTTCTTCCCAAAAAAGAAAAGTATTGTCTATCAGAGTTGACCGATGCTGCAGTCTACTAAGCTCTTCGAAAGCGATATCATTGCCGATTTACACTGGGTTCAATGGCATGGGAGTATGCATGAAGCCACTGTCGATCGAGTCAGATGAAACTTCGAAGGTTACCGCTGGTTACTCTCACATTGGTTTTAGATATTTTCAGAGGCGGTCTTCCGCTAAGAGAAAATGCTTTTGAGTAACTCTCACGCAATGGGGAAAATATTTATGACGAACTAACTCTGATTACGCGGAGAATATGAATATATTCTTTAATAGTAAAAAGATACCATCAACTAGATTTTAATTACTCATATGAGTAGTGGTGAACACAGGCAATCGATCTGTACCAACATTTTTATCTAGCCTGTAATGGGGAGGGGGTACAGGAGAGCCGCAAAAAATCTTGCACTTCAACTTACACTCACTATTTTCTTCGAAAATATATGTGAGTTCCACAAAACAGGAGTGTAAGGAATGGTGTCCATTATAGAGAGCTGTCCACTATGGAATGTGTTTGAATGTAATAGTCTTGCGGGGTCATTTTCAAAAGAGATACTTTTTAGTAAAGATCTCCTGTATTTTGGTGAGTACAGCTATTAGAAATACTTTATGATTATTTAATCATTCCACAGCTACTTGAAGTTTTCGGTGATTACTTAGGGCTTCGTGCAAAAGAATAAAATTCGAATATTCTTGACTCGGATCACGTTCTAATGATTTTATTCGAGCAAGGGGTCTGCCAAAAAAAGTGAAAAAAATTCATAATTGTGTTTGTGAAAAATAAAATCGTTTTTTTTATTAATCTAAATCAAACAAGAAATTCATAGTTTTATAAGAACCTATTAAATTAAGCGTACTTGATTCTAATCTTGTGGTTAGTTTCGATAGAGATGGTAGATAAATATATGATATCTGTTATTTTATGATAGTTTGACATTGAGAAAATTTTGGCACGCTTATACAAGAATTAGTAACAGTTTTAGATTTGGCACTGTATGAAGGCTATAAAGCAATAATCTCTTAAATGTGTTTGTTGAACCATTCATTTTTTCTTAATAACATTTTCCCTCTCATTTTCAATAAATTCGATACACTTCATCTATTTTTTGTTTTCCCTGAAGGTATAGTATTCTTAATTCCACCTAAAACTCGAACAATTTTTAACAAATTCTAATTTTAAAACAGCTTTTCAGATGGACAGTACTGTATCTACTAAATAAAAATTATACTTTTATTATCTTCCCCACTCACCAGATGAATTTGGATGAATTGGTAATGAACCTCCAATAGTTACTGATTGTAAAAGTGGAAACTTTGGCACAGTTTCTTCCAGTTGAATAATGTGAAGATTACCTTGATTAAGAGAACCGGTTACTTTGAATTGCGTTGCAGCCATTAGAAGTACTTCGTCTTCAATTGAACTCCATGAATGCTTGCTAATATCTCTTGCTGACTTACAGTGTATGGCAAACATTGTTCTAGTGCCGTTTTTCCCCAAAAACAGATCTGATTCTAGAACACTTACAGATTTTGTGCATGATGAGAAACCCCACCAAACAATCGTTTCTCCGTCGATATAGTGGTGACTGAGGTCCAGTTTAACACCTCTGTATGCAGTTATTGAAAGCAACGGAAGACGGAACAGTGCATTTAGAAAAAGTCTCAAATAAAGATACCAAGGTTGCAGTTTTTTTTGTCGATCCTTTGCTCGTAATGTATTATTCAAAGCCACGTAGAGACATTCTTCAGGAGGATCCCATTCCATGGTGCAAATCATAATTGAAGCAGACTCATCTTGTGTTAAGTTATCGGCAGGTTTCTTACAATTTTGTTTAGCGACATATGCCTGACTTAAAACATCTGGTAGAATGGGAACAAGCGGTTCGACTGCTTGCTCAAGTGAAACAAGAGGCATCTGCGAGTAACCTCCGATGGGCGCGAGAAATGCTAAGGACTCCTGCACAACGTCATTCATGCATAGTCTACGCTGTATTACGGCTTTTTCTTTTTCTCCTCTTCCTCCTGCCGTAGCCATTTTTATTCAAAAGAAAAGGTTTTATGGAGTATAAAAATAATAAGTATCTGAAAATTAAAACAAATGCAAATCTACATCTCAAGATAATAATCAACATTTTGTAGTATGGTACTCTTTAATTCGATTTCATATTTTTTTTCAATTGTGAATACAACACATACCATTGTGATAGACAAAAGATGTCTGTTTACAAGCTCTATTTATTATTGATCATTATGAGCTAGTTATTTTCATCTGCGTTAAATAACGCAGATTGGACTAATGATATTCCACATGTGCGGAATTTCTTCTGTCGATTGAGGCACTTTCGGACAAAAGATTTGCTTGAAATTAAAGAGAGTAATTTTTAGAAATGATTCCTAATATTATGTTAACATGATGTTTGGAAATGCTTTACTGACGTAAGTCTTTCTTATTGATCTAACTTGTATTTCTATATCTATTTTGTCGCAACAAAAAATGCAAAACACAATCAATATTTTTTGAAATTCGCTGAAACAAGTGTTTTTAGTGAGAATATGTTCGAAAGAATAATTTCAGCAATGAAAAAGCTACTGATAGAAATTTGATATCACTGTTCACCTATCTAGAATTGCAACGCTCCATTAGTTCTCATAGAAAAAGAATCGAATGGTGAATTTGTTTAGCGTGTTGAGAAAATCTGATTGGCATATAAGTATAGCTAAGGAGCATAATTTTGTACATCACCTAGTAGAGCTTACTGTCCGTATTCTGTATGACTTTTCTTGATTTTTAAGAAAAAGAGCATAAGTCAATTCATTTCCAATCCTTGTTACGACATTTAGTCATGCAAAACTCAATTTTCTCTCCGAAAATATCAATAATTGTCGGAAAAGACCACAAAAAATTTGAAGCAGCCAGAAGCTGATATTTGAGCCTTTCATGATTATGAAGCCTAAATTTAGGATAAAATTTTGTCTATTCAGGCTTTTTAGTTCTACAACCTATGCTTATAGTTTCTATGTCGTCCATGTACAGTAAAACCGCAAGTGCACCCACAAATTTACGCAGGGTGTGGGGGCGCAATATGGATATAGGTTATATTTTTACTATCTTCGGAGGAAAATTTCAAAAGTAGGAGGTGTCGCGCCCCACGATCCCCTCACTAACTACTCCCCTAAATTTGCGTAAAATAGTCCTTGATTTCTTGAATCATTATAATATTTCTGTCATATGTGTCTAGTGGAAGAACCGAGAGATAAACTATCCACTTCATCTTATTGTAAAGGAATCATATAACTTGAAAGATAATTTATTTTATTTTTACAGTTTTGCGAATGCTTTACTCACTACGAACCAAAACCAGAACTCGAAACAAACGACGTGTTGTTGTTGCTATAAAAAAAAAAGCTCTTCCTACCTGTCTCGTTTGCATTTTTTTTTCAAATGGCTTATTTCTTTGCATTCTACAACAGGGCAACGTTTTTCTGTTCTGTTTCAGTGTGCTCTCGCTCCTTCTTTTCATGCTTTTTAAAGCACTAAAAAATATCAATTCTATGAAAAAGAACTGTGCATTAAAACACTAAAACATTCAGGGTGTGGGTGTGTTATTTTTCTTCGATTTAAATGGATGATTCCGTTTTAAAAAATCGATGTTGACTATACCAAGAAGACAAGACATTACATCTCTGCTCGATCTTGCGATTATGAATTGCCAACAAACTTGGATCCTTTTAAAAAAAATGTTTTGCCTCTATTTAAAATTGAAAAATAAATCAAATGAATAAGATTATAATTAGATTGAAAAAACTAGGGTGTGGGCGTTGATGTAGATATTCAAGTCACTCATACCCACACCCTCAACAGCGTCGATCCGACAATGCTTTCGAATATCTTCGAATGCAAAATCTATTTGTAATAATTATGAAATTAACTTTTTTTCTTCAAATTCATGAAATTTATTTACCAAAGAGAGAAAAAAACAAAATTCATTGAAATCCAATACTAGATCGTACACGAATTATACAATGTGCATAAACAAATATCAGACGAGAGACAAGAGAAAAAAAGATTCCTTACATCGTCTTGATACAAGACATTTCGAAAAAAAAATACGAAAAATCTTAATGTTAATCTCGAATTAATTCAATAACAAAATTAAATGCAACATGTTCACTTAATGGAAATGTTTGCTTAACAACAACTTGATAACAATTCATAAGAAAATTACTCAAAACTAATTTTCCTCGTGGCAATCTCAATTGATAACCCATTTGTTTACAATCCGGATTGGGTATACGTTCGACTATTGTTTGACTTATGCCATCATATACATAAAGTGTTGCTAGTCGGGCACGTAATACATTAAACGAGCGAAAAGCACGCTGACACGTAAACCAAAACGATGCGCAATCTGTTGAAAATTGTGCATTAGCTTGAAATATTATTCCTTTATATGTCAATCGATTATCTCCACTGCCATTCAATACAATTGTGTGTCGATTTGAATCATAATACGATCGACTATCTACTAAAATGTATCAATAAAATTTCAAATTTTCAATAGAAATGAAAAAAATACAAACTGTAGATATGTTTAATTCCACAATTAAATTCACTCCGATCGTTAATTAAACAAAGTGAACGGGCAAGAAATGCTTTTCGAAATTTATCATTCAATTGTGATTTTGCTACTGACGCTATCAAATGACGTTTTTCCACGTCACCTGTTAACGATAATAATTTCGTACGTAATAATATTAAAATTTTAATAAAATATTCATCCGGCAAACCGAGAAACATCATTCCATTTAATAAATCATCGTAGAATAATAAATTTTGTGGACATTGTTGTAAATTTTCATCGGCATACAATAAATCGATACAAGTCAACAGAGTTTTTTCTGTAAAATTAAATGTACAATGATATTCATTTAAATAACATTGTTGACTTGAATCATAGGCTGATTGAGGTTGATTGTATTTGAAAAATAAACGAAAATAGACTGATGATGCACTTAGAACAAGCCGATGGCATAGAACAGCTGATGATAAACCATTACATGTGTAAACAAGACGACAATCACAACAATTTCGAGCCGATAGATGTGTACGAAGTTTCGAACTTAAACCGATTGACATCGATGACAAAGATATATCTACGAAGAAAAAAAAATTCTTTCGTGCAAAATTCTCTTCTATAGATAACCTACCGAAATCTTCATCATCGTGAATTAGCATTGAATTACTTCGTTTAGGCTTTGTTGTTTGTGTTTTTGTATGAGCAAATTGCATTTGTTGTTGTTGTTGTTGTTGTTTTTTCGTTTATTAAAATATACAGATGACCGATGACGTCGAATATACACTGGCCGGTCAGTTATGAGCTAATGTTTTTTTTCTTCTCGTTACCGATGAATGATTTAACGGCAAGAGAACAGAAAAACATATTGTTTAAGATAGACGGCAATTTATTGACTGACATATGCATGCATGGATAGAACAGTCGATATGGTTGGAAAATAGGAAAAGAAAGAAAACACTTTCTGTCTATGTGTGTTTATTTTCGTTTCTTTTTCTATATATGTGTGCGTTCGAAATACGCACATCTAACGAAATTAATAAAATCTAAAAGGAAAAAGCGATTATAATCGATGATGTGTTTCTTATTGCAATATAAAATTAAATTTTGTAAAACAAAACACTGGGAATTCTTCTTTCTTTTAATTCGTGCATCGTAGAATCGGCGAAGAAGATTCATTTGCCCAATTGCTTTGGTTTTTTTTGAATTAATGTGAGGTTGAAGTACCTATTTTTTGAGTTTTATTGATTTACTTTTTCAAATTCCCGCTTGTCAAATATCAAATATTTAGTTGTTTCAAAAAGAAAATATAGAATTCATCACCTACAAAATAGATGAATTCACCGCAGCCTGTTTCTTTCATGCCAACATCTTATACTGGATATATTGAAGATCCTTCTATACTTCATAGTTTGCTTCGCACTGATCTATCAAACCAACAGATACCAGCAACGCACCTCTTTCTTTCTCATTATCATGCCTATCCGTGTACAGTTGTAATCCAACCTTCGATTAGTTCCGGTAGACTTCATGTACCTAGTATACGACGTTATCTTGAAATGGATCATAAGCATAATTCATCTCAAGATATTGTCAAACGTGAATATCGTCATATAACTGATTTCCTGGCGAATCTCGGGAATGGTATTATGCTCGATTGTCAAAATTGTCGATTAATTAATGCTGTTGATAATCCAAATAAATATAAGCCCGATGGAGATCATAATCATTTTTTAACAGTTGACAAAGTACGAATACATTATTTACCTCAACATGATAATTATGTCAATGAAGAACTTGCTAGTAAATTATCATCGTTCTATGTTCTTCAATCAACATCGACCGCTATTCAAGTATGTTATCAGCTGAAATTGAGGGATCTCGATTATATATTTCAATAGGATTTGTAGGTGGTTTGTAAGTATCCAACGCAAGGCTATTACCTACGTGGAATTAGTGTTAAAAAGCCGTTTATTTGTGATATTTCATTAAATTATGGCAAAGATTTTACAGTCATTCATCATCACATTATAAAACAATTGGCTAAACCTGATTGGAAAGGTATCGTTCTTCTTTATGGCATTCCAGGAACAGGTAAAAACGAAAGAGATCAATTCGAATCTGATTTCTATTTAATAAATAAAGGCAAAACATATTATATTCGTTATTTAATCAATGAACTTCAAGAAAAAAATTTAATCTATTTTCCATCAGATATAATTCGTGCTTTATCATCATCGGAATTCCTTCAGATTATTAAGCCATATTCTCGCTCGATTATTATTATGGATGATGTAAGTTCAACATATTTTATTTATCAAAATGTTTTTGTTTTATCAAAATAATTCCAGGCAGAAAACCTTAGCGGTGATCATCCAGATCAAGCATTAACTAATCTATTGAATTTGTATAGCTCCACTTACTTTGTCTATTCGATACTAAGCTTTAGATCTTCTAGAAATCATCTTTCACATCAACCAATCATTGCTGCATTTAATACTTACCTACCACAAGCACTGTTACATCTTCGAACTTCATCCATTATTCAATATTGTTTTGATAGACTCGATATTAATCATAGTCAAATTCTTCTGAAAAAATTAGGTTCACAGCGCGAAACTGAAACTATTAAACACCCCATGACACTAGACGAGATCTATGCACAAATAACACGTGAAACAAAATTTGAATATACAAGAGATTCAAAAAAACAATTAAATACACCTGATGAAATGATACAACTGTTAGCTGAACAGGAATTATCTCTATCGGATAAAGATAATTGTACACTTTCATAAAATTGAAGTTTGAAAAGTATGTGCGTTTTCATCCGGGTTCGAGACAATTAATTTAAAGTAAAAATCAATAAGACATCTGAAAATAATGAGACATTCTTAAACATAGTTTTCTACTATTTCGACTTACTTAAACAAAGGGCAAATACAGCAATAAATAAAAACCATTTTCTAACATATCTTGATTGTTCATTGGTCGTTTCAATCAAAGGATTTTCGAGAACAGTCAATAGTTCAAGTAATCGATCATTGTTCACTCTTGATAATCCTGCTCGATTAATATCATCTTCAAGCATAGGTACACATTGCAATTGTGCAAGATTGGGGACAAGTGTATTCTTAAAACACTAAGGTAAAAAATTGATCCGAACAGCATCGATCTGAGAAATAAAATTGAAATTTTACTTGACAATGGCAGATAGAAACACAGACGCAATGATGAGCATATTTCAGCAAAAACTTTCGTTCTGCTAATGTCGAATTCGTAAGAAAATCTTCGATTCTTGTTTTTATATAGATTGATGAGAGGACTGTTTTTTTCCGTTGACTTCTTTTTATTGATATTGTAAAAAATACTAATTGTTCATGCATTGGACTAATATGATATACAGATAGATCTTCTTGTTTTTCAAAATAAAAGTTTTTCCGTTGATTTTGCATGAGAGATACACGTATCGAACATAATGATAAGCCTGTATTATTGATAGTTATTGCAATTTGAAATGTATATTGAGAAAATGATTCAACGGATATTTCCGAAATAGAAACTAAACATCTTCATAAAGAAAGAGAAAAATTGAAATAATCGAGTAGAAGATTATTTACTGAAATCCAACCGATTGACGTTGTTTGAGTGTTATATTAAGACGAAATTTATTTCTATATGGGATAAGAAATTTAAATTTATTGTTATACTCATGAATCGGTAAATCAAGAGCAGGATGAAAAGCATAACGCAAAGGTTTCCGATTTAATTCATTCGCCTAAATGAAATACGGAATGGCTCATTGATTTTATTTTTCTATTTACTTTATCCGAAAGCCAAAAATCAAATGGTTGATGTTTTGAACATTCAACGGAACATATTGAACGATTATTGGTACTAACCATTTTCTTACATAGATCATTTTCATCAAGATTCAATTCAGACTTATTAACAGTCATAAATTCATGAGCGTCCGGTTGAATTTTATTGTTAACTGTTAATATTGGCTGGCGAACTAATAAATATTTATATTCATTCAGGAGATTATTCGCTATTGAATGTTCATTTGCATTCAATGAACTTATTTGAATATCACCAATATCAGTACTTTTATTTACAGTAGGAAATCCATGGAGGTCTATTTTTAATAACGATGTCCAAGTTAGATTATCAGCAAGTTCGTAAATATGCAGAGAAACCGAAAAATGTAATTGACGTGAATCAATATTGTAAACATTGTACCTACATAAATCATGATTTTCCATTGTACGAGAATTTCGGATCTCTCACCAATAATCATCTTGCCGTAGACAATGTGTAATTGTATGGCAAGTTTTATTGCGACAATGTTTGCAAGAATATCCCTAAATAAAAAACTAAAAGGAATTCCTTTGTGTAAAAATCAAAAGAAACTTTGATAAGTTTTGCCGTGTGAATATCGTAACTATCATAACCACAAAATGTAGATGATTTTGAATTTTTTTGGCATTTATTTTCTGTTTGCAAATGTTGAAGTGATACTGGAAATATTTTATTGTTGATGCTCTATACCAAAAAATAGAGCCCGTTGAAAATTAATGTTAACGATACCTTGAGATACTCTAGTGGATATAGTTCAGCTGATTCAATATACAACCGAATCAGTAATGGTCTTATTAATTTAACTTCTTGTCTGTTGCGATTTTTAACACTACGAGCCCGTTCAATGATGAGTACTTCGTTCTTTTGCTGTTTAAAATTTGAGAATAAAAAAAGTTGATCATGTTGAATACACTTACAAAAGAATCTGTTTGTGTTGTTTGATTAATTATAATCTCTGCCGATTCGAAGTTTTCTGAGTAAAACATAGGAATAGAATGAAAGAGAAATAGTATGAAATATAGCATCTGAAATATACAACGAAATAAATGAACCGTTAAGGAAAGTAGGAAGAGAGAGAGAGATAGAAAGAAAGAATGTTTGACCTATATATATATATAAGATTGTTGCCTACGTAATATTATGTTCATTCTGACATAACTCACACACTTGATCTATTAGAAAAAAAAGTGCTTCCGTAAGATCAACAATCATGTCGTTTATGATTGAGAGAATTCTTGGTTCATCGTTGACAGCAACAAATACAAATCGAAGTGCACTTGTATCATTAACAAATACTTCAATCAATGTTTCATCAAATAATAAGCAAAAAGAACGTCGTATGTGGAAATGTGAAATTTGTTCGAAACCATTCGACCGTCCATCGTTGTTAACACGACATATTCGTACTCATACAGGTGAAAAACCTCATGGATGCGATGTATGCTCAAAAGCATTTTCAACTTCATCATCATTAAATACTCATCGTCGAATTCATTCCGGTGAAAAACCACATATTTGCGAAATATGCAGTAAATCTTTCACGGCATCATCAAATCTTTATTATCATAAATTAACTCACAGCAAAGTAAAAAAATAATTATTTTCAAAGATAATTTTATTTTTGTTTTTCGTTCAATAGGATAAACCTCATAAATGTTGTCAATGCTCAAAAAGTTTTGCAACACCAGGTGATCTTCGTTGTCATTCACACGTTCACAATGGCACATGGCCATATCGTTGTCCGATATGTACACGTGGATTTTCTAAACAAACAAATCTGAAAAATCATCTTCTCATTCACACTGGTCAAAAGCCATTTCAATGTCAATTCTGTTCAAAAAAGTTTTCCTTATCTTGTAATCTTCGATCACATATTCGTACAAATCACAATGATTTTCCTATCGATTTTTCCTCGTCATCATCATTTTCAGAACATCATTCTCTATTGATTGTTGATGATCATGATGAAAATGATATTATCGATATTGAAAACGATGATTGAACCCTGTGTAGTGTTCACTTTATTTTGTAAGGCACAATGAACAGTCTTGTTTTTTGTATATATTTATATAGAAGTATGTGTTTTCGATTAAAATGGAAATAAATAAATCTAACAATATTGATTGTTATTTTGAATATCAATTCTCCAGGAAGTTTATCTAACGTGATAGTAATAAAACAAGATCATATTTCTTGTTGTTCTCAAAGGAAAATAGGAAGGAAGGAAGGAAATAACTTTAAAAAGATTGAACTCATCAAATTCATTTTTAATGACTTTTAGAACAATGCGAAGAATTGTGTTTTCTTTTTGCTTAATGTAATTCAAATGATGTCATTTGATGTTTTAGTTCTGTTCATATTCAACACAACAAAAACTAGATGAAATAAAACCGCAACGAAAGGAAATAGGACAAATAATTAGACATGTCAATAGAGGACAAAACACATATGTTCTCTTATAGGCTAATTTCCAAAATAAACAAGTTCAAAGATGAGTTTTTTTTTATTTGATGAACATAGACATTATGTTTTTCCTATTCGAAATTAACAATCATCTGTTAATTGACCAGCATGTACAATTTTTTTTTTATTACATAGATTTATTGTAGAAAGATAACACTGAGATGCTGATTAATGATATTGTTATTTTTTGTCTTCTTTTTTGTTGTTTCAAGATGTAGGGAGCTGATTGTCTATATCTATCTATATAAGTATGGGAAAACATGTGAAAAAAGAATTGTTTTTTATGAGATATGAATATGTAGCTTCAGGGTTGTAAACATGAATAAAAAAATGGCGAACAGTAGATAGGAATATTTGTCAAAGCTGCTGTTCACTGCAGTCAAGATTAACGTTCTCTTCGTCGTTTTTCGTGTGCCTCTCAATCGATAATTGCATATATGTATGTCATGTGGAGATTAAGTGAAGTGTTGAAATCTCAAGAGAAGAAGAAAAAAAGTCAGGGAAATATGAGTGACCGGAAATAATCACATGCATGCATACCGTCATTTCACAAGTGCAAATGACTGAAATACTGATTGGATAGTTAACTAATTGCGAACGAAGATCAACATATAAGTAGACATTGAAGCAGAAAACAAGACGATGCCGAATATGCTGATTATGTATGAACACCAAAAGAAAGTCGAGTGAGCGGAAAAAAAGAAAAGATATGTAATAATATATTTTCAAGTGAACAATTGACCACGTCTAATCATCAAACAACAAATGAATGAAAAAGTCTTGCAATAAAATATATATATAATATCTGCATATCTAATGATTTTATTCTTTCTGATAGTATTCAACGCTATGGATAAGCTTTCTATCAATCAAGCGACGAAAACTTTGTGACCGAATAAAATATTATGTAACGGGTGCATCATTGAATGCTTCATAATGAGACACTGAAAATTTTTCATCAAATTGCTATGAAGAAAAGTGAATGTTGCTTTACTAGGGAGAAACCTTGAAGTTGAGTGTACGCGCATCTGTTAGACTGAAATCCGAGAAAAAAGTAATCGATCAGTTCTTCTGCTGCATTCGTTAGAATAATGATCAGCGCGAGTATTTTGGAGAAATGCAATTTCTTCTCAAACATAGAATTGAATACTGACTAAGGTAAACGAAAGTAATAAAATATTATTCAATTTCATAGGTGATCTCCATATAAATATACTCTAAATAGAAAAGCGTTCTCTAGAAGAACAATTTGTTATTAAGTAAAAAAAATTAGTTTTTATTTTACTCATCAGAATGCAATGCTGAGATTGAAATGTGAGTCACTTGTTTATGCAAATATAGGCGCATGTTTTCTGATCATAATATCATGAAACTTGCATAAGAGTGATGAAAGAAGATTGACAAAACATGCATGACATATCTACCGATAAATAAGCGTTGAATGTGTAATTAAAATATCATGGTTCATTGATTCATCTGTAAAACAGAACTAGTTAGAAACAAAAATCAAGTGTCTGCATACGTTACCGATTCACAACAACAGTAATTAGAAGTAGAGAAAAAGGAAGAAATATCACACTTAAAAAGCGTTTAGTACGTAAGTATATTTTATATTCAACATTATTAGAATTAAAATTGAAAGTCAATAGTAGCTAAACATAATATAGAAAAATGACGAAAATATTCTTCGTGAATGTGTAGATTAGTTCAAATTACACATAGAACATTTCTTGGAATGAATTTATTTTGAGAAACTTTCTAAACAACAGCTTAGGAAAGGATAGAAACTGTAAGATTCGATAGTGAAAATGCCGAGGTTATTACTTTTATTCATAAGGTATTCGAATGATGAATCATTTGACATAGTGACGTAAGATTGACGTCTTCAGACATGAAATGTCACCATTAGCAAATGAAGATATAAAAATTACAAGGAGACAAAATATAAATCAGCAAAATAGCTATCAATACTCTTCTTTGTTAGTCTGATTGTATGAACTCAAACTATAGCGTTTAGCAACAAACAGTACGGGTCAGATGTGTCCACAGGGCAGAGCTTTGATTTAATTTTAGTAGCCTTATTCAAAATAGAAACTATGAAAATGACGCTGTTATTTTTCGTCGTGTACAAATATTAAATTAGAGGGTTTTTTTTTAAAAGAGACGAAACAAATATTTTAGTGTTTTAAAAATCCCCTGAAAGTAAACTTTAGCATCCTAGAAGAGATCATTTATTCTGAATCTTAAAAAATTAATTTCAACGGATTACTGATCATATTGATACTTCTCTCTAGTTTTTTTGTGAATTACTCGGTCAAAAAACCTTGCCCTGTAGGCTAATGTTTCATTTGATAGAAGTAAATTATTTTCACGGTGACTCTACTATCCCATGCGTATTGTATGGGGGGAAAATTGTGCGCGTGTGATTCTTCTCCTCACCGACGTCCTATTTAACTAACTATTTAATTTCTTCTTATAGCATATAAATTTCACAACTACATACCATATGGACACGACAAAATTTTCCACGACTACCGGCGCAAGCCATCTTGGATATCATACTAAGAAGTCATTGGGGATGCCCAAAGAGATCACTAGTAAAAGTATTTTCAATCAGCCTGTAACTTATTCATCAGCGTTTCGACAGCGACGTGGACATTTCGATCAAGATTTAGTTCTTGTTTGGCTCGATGCCGGTATCGATGAGAACGACGACGATTTTCAAAAGTCTCTCGCAGAACTACGGAAGATTGTGGTCAGCGTAAAGAGATTTACTGATGCTGATCGATGTTTTCAATACTTAAGACGTATTAACGACAAGACAATTTTTTTAATCGTTTCTGGATCGCTTGGACAGCAGACGGTGCCTCGCATACATCATTTGAATAAGCTTGATAGCATCTTTGTTTTCTGTAGAAACAAAGATCTACATAAATTATGGGCAAGGGACTGGTCAAAAATTGAAGGCGTTCACGGTTCAATAAAATCCATCTGCAAAGGACTAAAAAGGGCCATTCGGGATCACGAACAATATTCAACACCCATGAGCTTTATTTCTAAAAGTTGATGGGATTAATTCATACTTTTTTAAACCCTAATTAAATTGTATCAAAGTCATAGTAGACGATAACATTTTAGCATATTTTCAAGGCTTATTCACTATTTCCTTGGGCAACAATGATCAAAAGCTGTTTTGTAAAAATCAATAAAAAGTAATACATGAAGTTCTTTCAACGCTCATATGCTTCATATTCAATCATTGACAATTGCAGAAAAATGACTCGATTGTATGACTGCTGTAAATTGATTCAGAAATCGCAATCTTTTACATAGCATCGAATTTTGACTTAGGTCTTAACCTTAATAGCCGATGGTGCAAAAAGTTGTGAGTGAATCGTTAGGATTGGAAAAATTGTTTGGACGGAAAAATTTTCCATGCATTTTCGTATTTTCATTATTGAAATCCGAAACTAAAAATCGGAACCTTTATTAACATATAAGTTTTTAGAGAAAAGATTTACCCTACAAAACTATTCAGTCAAGTAATTTTTTAGCATCTTTCCAAAGGGACTTATAGAGGGCAACAGAGCCTGTTGTTCATTGTTTGAGCTGATCTTTTAGACCTTAGTAAAATTCTACTGCTACTCTCGATCAATTATAGACACAAAACTTCTGCACTTAAACTATAGCTTTTAACTCATATGACATAATTTAAAGAAGACCAAGACAAAAAACATTTTTTCAGAAACATTCGCAGCACCCGCTATTTATTCTTACTAACAAATATTCTTCTTCATACTATATTGACTGAAAATAAATCAAATTTACTTGTGAAAATTTAACTGCTCGATAGAAGATCACTGTTATCAGTTGAAATGTTCAAGATTACTAAGGCTCCTCAGACTTATAAATAAGTAACAAGGAGAGTAAACATTTTTCTTATTTTTTGTTTCAAGAAATATTTAAAAATTGTCTCGAAAATTCAGATTTTGGTGGACATGTAAACTTTCGTTGTGAACACAATAAATATTTTAAACCCGATGTTACAATTTATTTAGTTTCATCGTATTGATGATCAACAGCAGTACGAAAATCAAATGATATTTGCCATAATAAGAGTTACAATATTAATTTTAATTACTTGATATTAATCACCCTGTTCATGCCATTGAGTACTGTGATTAAAAAGAAGATAATAATTTGCTTAGAAAAAAATCTTTTAATATTAACTAATTATCATTATGATATACAAAAACAAATTACTTCAAAAGTTTTTTTTTTCGATCGTCAAAACAATTTATCCAATGATAGACATGAGTATTAATTATTTTATGTTGTTATTAATGTAGTTCGTCGCGGTTGAAATTAAATGACAGTAAGATAAATATGATTAAGGATGATGCAACAATTGCAACTATTATTGTAACAATAAAAGTCAAATGTGAACGATATCGATCCATAATTTTATAGTGATCATTTAATCGAAAAACCGATATTCGATGTTGATGAATAGATGAATCAAAACAAGGAATAGCCAAGTCATACCCTATAGAAAAACAAAAAATTGTTTATTCGGTATATTCTTATATTAATAAACATCGAACTATTGCTATATTCGGCTAGCCTTTATATACCAATTGTTAAGAAAAGAAATACGATCGCTGTAAAAAACAGCAGCAATAAAATAAACTAGTAATCGATATCATATCCTTGATTAGAAACGAAAATACTTTACGCATTCACTTTTCATTCTTCCATGTGGGAAGTACTGAGAAAATCATGATAAAATAAAGTTGGACATATACTCACATACTTTTAGTATTATACGATTTTATTATGACTATGCAATTAGAAAAAAACTATATATATTCAATGAGTTCCAGCGCATTACGAAAAAATGCGATAATCAATCATGTGAATTTCACACTATTTTTATTTGTATAGTTAAAATAAATATAACAGAAACAAAACTGTACAGAAAGAACGATTTATATCATTGTGATACTAAAAAGAAATTGGATACATCAATTTTTCGTCAGCATCATTCAAATGTTTTCAACAAAAAATATCATTTTAAACTTTTCAATATCATAATAACATCTTATCATTATTTCTGAGAACGACGAAATCGACTACCGATTGGTCTATAAAATATTATATTTAATGACGATCCGAAAAGAATACTGTTTTTTAAATAATTTACGATTCATCAACTGCATGAGCTTCTTCGATGTAAACAGTGATCATATCAACTCGATCTCGATAAGAATCCATGAGCTGATTGAGTTGTGGTACAAGGCCACGAAAGGGTGGTCAAGTATATGAACCAACAAGAAACAACAATGCTCGATTGGGATTACAATGAGATAACAATGAAATAGATTTGCCATTCATTTTTAATAAGTCGACGCCAATAGCTGGATCACCAACACGAAGATTACCTCTTTTTGCACGATTATGTCGAACATAAAGAGATAATTCGTAATATACTACATTGAAATAAGGAAAAAAATTAGAATTACAATGAAGTCGAATCGTTACTTTAAACCATATTGAATTTTATCGGGTGCTGCATCTTCACCTAGAAATGTCTTGATTAAGTTGGCTTGTAAATCAGCTATGATATTCATCGAATCCATGTCTTTTCAATCTTCAGTACTAGCTAATAATTATTGTGTTTGTTGACTAAGTCTAATTGGTTCTTCTTGAATAAGTAATTGTTTGAGTACATCATGTTGAAATAATTGAAATACTTGTAGCTGCTTTTGGATTGATAATTTTCATGGATCATTGGGAACATTCTCATAATCCTCTTCGCTATTGTCATCAGCAGCCTCTGATAGTATAATGTTTTTCAAATTTGGAACACCATTCTCTACAGAATGTCTTCTGGTTGTAGAGAATAGCTTTGAGAGTAAAGCTTGTGCTCGTAAAACGGAATTTTGCAGTTCCCTCGGTGATAAATATGCAAGATGATTAGTATGTTCGAATTCAAATGTAAGAACATTTCTTATTGCTTCGGCTGATTCGCTTGGTACTTTATCGAAATCTTGTCGACCACTTGTAAAATGAAACATACCACCGCGTAAACGTGATACTAAGTGAAGCGTACTCTCCTTTTGTACGTTGTAATCGGAGAGAGTTTGCTCCTCTTCTAGTTGTTTACCCGCAAATATTAAACGTTGTTGATCTGGGGCAGTACCTTCTTTATATTGGATGTATTGTTTGACAGTAGAAATATCCATCGAAGAATTTGCTTCAATAGTGATTGTCTTTCCAGTGAGAGTTCTCACGAAAAGTTGATAATTAAACGAGGCTTCTCCGAAAGCGCTCTATAAAAACAAAGCTTATTTTTTGCTGAAATAGTAGACGAAATTATTAATTTACCTCTCCCAGTACTTTTACCATGATGATACAACTATCTTCATATAATTTATATGAGATGACAGTGCCAACTGATTTGAGTCTTAGACCTTCATTCCAACATGCTGTACTTATTTGAGTATCTACATTTAAAATTAGTGATTTCAATTCTATATTTTTGAAGTTTTGAAGTTTTTGTATTTGTCTTTTAAGGTTTTCTATATTGTCAGCCAGAAGAACTGGCAGTATGAATGAATGCGGTAGTCTATTGTCAGAATATATAATCGATATGTTGACTTCACCATAAGTAATAAACCCAAGGGGGAAAAAACTCATTCGGGCATTCCCTGGCATTCCTTGCCATTCCCAGCCATTCCCAGCCATTCCCAGCCATTCCCAGCCATTCCTAGCCATTCCTAGCCATTCCCAGCCATTCCTAGCC
>CAJNYU010000467.1:0-27176 GCA_905331475.1 Rotaria socialis | reverse complement strand
CAAACCTACGTACAGAATAATATTTGATATTATTGAATCAATTCTTATTGTTCACAAATACCGTGAGCCATCATTCTTTTATGTTTTGAAACTTTGATGAAATAAAAAGAAATCCTATAAATATGAAAAAAAATGCCTAATATTCTCAGAAGCACCACAAATCTACAACAATATAAGCTTCCGCTTTTTTTCCCGCTTTTCTGCTTTTCTTTCCGCTATTTTCCGCTATTTTCCGCTTTTTAAGATCAGTTTTCCGCTTTTTGGACTTCATCAGGTGGCAACCCTGGTTATGTATGAATTTGTTACACTCTGGACATGTGAAGAAGCGAATAAGCATCTTTGCCTAGAGTGGTGGTAAGCTACTCCACTCTTATCCAGTTCGTCTTAATTAAAGACCTGCGGAGTCAATTTTTTTATTCCGAAACCCGACTCCAACCCCGACTCCGAAAATTTTTATTTTCTGACTCAGACTCCGGAAAACTCCGAAATTTTATTATTGAAACGGGCAATCTCTGACACAATAGTCGAAAGATTATTTTCAGCTTCAAAGAATACTACATCGGACAAAAAAACCAACTTAGGTTCCGAAAAAATCAACCAAAAGTTATTTGAACAAAAATTTAACTTTGTTAAAAGAGCTCTTTTGTGAGAATGGAAGAACAAGAACCATTTCAATGTCATCAACAACCACAGCCTCATCTGCAGATTCAATAGCAATATCTATTATGACCAAGCAATCAAAATTTGATGATGAAGCAATCATAGTAGTTTGGATGATACTGAAATATTTCTTGATTCATGATATGTTTTTGTTAAGTTGATCTCTCGAATTTTTTAGCTGCAAGATGATTCGTTTCTTCTTTTTTGTCCTGAAACTCATTTTCAATATATGAAATAAGTGATGCCGTTCTTTTTTTGCCTCTTATCATATGAAAAATAAAGATATTGTTGTATAAAATAGCGAAATTTCATCAGACATAATTATAATTCTGACTCCGATTTACTCCGAGAAGTTTTTCAAAAAAATTGACTCCGACCCCCTCGGAGTCGGAGTTGGAATCGGGTTTCGGAGTTCCCCGCAGGTCTCTAGTCTTAATACATCAACTCGTCAAAATCCCATATTTGTCGTTACATGGCGACGCTGTCAGACCCTAGTCATAACATCTCGACCCTGGTTAACGAAACTATGCATCTTAATCGATTTTCATCTGATTATTGCCCTAATTTTTTACATGCGAATCACCTAAGATCCTCGAGAATCATCATTGTAGAAAAAGAGTAAATGTAATTTCTAAAGATGGTGACATAATTGTGAAGATCTGATTCACGTCGTCTTTGCCCAGTTTATTGTATTCACTAAATATTTTGCGTTGAAAAAAGAGAGAATCACTTTACTTAGAAAACGTGATATACTACACAAAAATCAACTAGTTCATAAAGATCTATTTCAAAAGAGTGTTTTCCCTAAATCATTGACTATCACAAGAAAAACAAAAAGTTTGGCTCTTTTGATGACTTGACGTGACAGTCAATTTTACAACCAACAACAGCAGCAACGAAAATAATTGAGTGTTTTTACAAAAACCTATTTCACTAGATTCATCATCATCACAAATGAATAATAAGGCTGTTTGTCAAAAGATAATTAAATATAATCACACAATTGTGTAATAAGCTCGTTATGATTTGAGTTCATCACCATCTGCCAAGTCAAAAGTATGTAACTTACATGGAATAGCTCTCTTACGTGGCAGTAAATAAATCAATCGTTCTCATATTTTTCAGCATTATTTTCGTTTTCCATGCACTTTCAGATTTTAGAGTATATTTAAAAATACTTCAACGTCGTTTTACGTCCTTTTCGACTTAGCATGCATCTTTGCCACCTGAAATTCCAATTCCCCCACATACTCTTACTTAACTGAAAAACTAATTAATATTAAAAATTTTTTTATTTTATTAATCTAGCGGGTGCAAAAACGAAGTTACAACAGGAAAGTAGATATAAAAATCTTTCGAATGTACTAGTTGTTCACGAATCAATAGCCGTTTTACATTAGTACAGTTGAGCCGAGTTGCATCTCTTGTAAAGTTTTCTGTTACAAACGTTAATCGTGTATAATTGACTTTTAATTGAGTTAGACGAGGTAGATGTGTTCTTGTATTATTAAGAAATTGCTCGTAATAATCAGTATGAGATAGACCGAGATGAAGCGAAATAAGATGAGGATATTCAACAATTGAAGACAATTGATTATCGGTAGAGGCAATATTGTCTGATATTTGTGACTCTGATTTTATATTCAAAACATTCAATCTTTTAAGTGATGGAAAAAACTTGGCTACTTGAAGAAAAAATTCATGCTTGAATGGAACATCATCGTGAATCAGTAAAAACGTAACGTAACTGAAAACGATGGAGGGAAATGTATTACCAATAGAATGGAGAGTATCAAACACAGGTGGTAATGAAAAAACATGACAATCTGCATTTGTATAACAATGGTTTATGATACAGGCCACTTGTTTATATCCAATGTTACTAAACGTTTGTTGAATATCATCGCTCGATAAGCCATGAACTAAATGTTGAAGTTTAGTTTCGGTACTGATATGAAAAGTAAATTTATAAAGCCATGGCATGCGAGCAAAAACTTCATTTTTAAGATGAGTACCATCAATAAATCTAGTTCGATTCTCAATTATAATATTCAAAGTTAATTCTTCAAGATTGAACATACGACGAAGAAGAGGTACAATTTTACTATCATATTGTTTTCCTGAGCAATCACATATCAATGAAAAGCATTTCAAATTAGGTAGATCATCCTAGAAAATAGATCGATTATAAAATAAGAAAAATTACATTTCTATTTCATTCGTTTTGGAATAGTTATTCTATTGAATTCGATGGTACAAATATATATATATATATATATATATATGCTTCTGCAAGGATGAGCAAGACAATTTCATGAGATTTTCTTAACTTACCATATTGTAAACAGCTGATATATTATCATTCACAGTACAAATGTCAAGAATAAACGTAGTCAACTCCTTGAGACGACCATCAAGTAAAGCGAGACAATCATCAAAACGTTTTACAGCAATACATAATTTCTTAAGATTTGAAGAAGAACAAGTTCTTAAAGATAAATTACGAAATGATAAAAATAAACATGATTCATTAAGTGATAGATGTTGTAGATTTTTGAAAAAATTAAAAATATTTTTGTGTAATTCGTTTGTATATTGTTCCATTGAAAATATGTGATGACTTTGTTTGTAAACAAGGATTAGATCTGTAATTTGCTGTGGAAAAATACGATGAAATGGTGAGTTGACTAAATAAAAAGAAAATGAGTTAATATTATGTAGTTCAGTGGTTTGGATATCTAGAAGGGAGAACTCACCCACACCCTCAAGATCGGTACGAGAGTTATTTACCTTTAAAGTAACGTGAGAAGATTTTGTCAGTGAAATTGAAAAGTTTAATTTCAGTTAGATTAGCATAATTGGCAGCAAGAAGAATACGTTCCATTGATCCTGATTCAAGAATAAGAGATTTAATATTATTATTAATTCTTGGCAATATATTTTTACAAAATCGATCAATGATGTTATCAGCAATCGGAAAAATTTCACCAGTAGACGTTGTTATTATGAAGTTGAGATTCTCGGTGAACATTTTTTCTTGTACTACCATATCAAGTCGTTGATTATCGACGTTCAATAACGAATAGAGAACATCCATATTGTCAAGTTTTTTTAAAATGATAAATAATATTTCATTAGGTAGATCAAGAAAGTTAATATTTGACCAATTCATAATTAATTTTGATAAATGCTTTGCTAAAAAATGCAGAGAACTAATGAATATATGTAGACTGTTTTTTTTTATCCATTGACGTCAGCGAATAAAATGAATAGACAACTTCGTCGGAAAAAATATTCGGCCAACGAATAATCCAATGAATTCATAAGCGAGCACTTATTCTTTTCTTCGCAATGTTTTCCACGACGTTCAATTGAAGTGCACTTTCGACCTCACTCACTTTCTGGTTGATGTTCTGAATACACATTAGATGTGATGGCTCAATTAAACTGCAAAAAAAACTAAGTTTATTTTTCATTAAGTTTCATTGAACAGGGAAATATATCTAATAAATGAACGAATGGTTGGAATTTTTAGTCTTCAAACTCATTTTTTATAAATGAAAAACCCTATTCTAATATTATTTTTTATTAAAAATAACGTTTTTATGAAATGATAATTATAGTTTTATCATTGTTTTCATATATCTATTTGTATCAGCGCAGTCAATGGAGCATTTTGTCTTCCTTGTATACAAGTATTAGAACAATATAAACTACAGAGTAAATCTATATAATAACTTTCAAAGCATAGAAAATTATCTGATAGAACATATGAATATCTCTTTTAGCAACAACTTCCTATACATTTGATTCAACTTATACCACCCTGTTGTACTTGGTATATCTATGATTGTGTTAAAGACTTCCGATTTCGTATTATTGAGTCATTTTTTGTCTGTAATGGTCTCAGCTATGTTATTGTTAAACAGTATTGTATTCAAGAGCCATACAGTAATGTTTTCAAAAATTATTATTATTGCTATCTTAAGGGTGCGGGTATCGATGATCCCGGTACAGAATCCCACTCACACTCACACCCCGGATGAAATAAAGATGTAACACGGTGACATATAAAGCTTTATTTAGTTGCACATAGAACTGCTTTTCTATATTTTTAAGCATATTTTAGCGTAAAGACACTAAGTTTTAGGCTTGTACTTGCGATCGTGTACTTACGATGTCAGGTTTTTTCTTTTTTATGTTACCATAGTTTCGACATATGATATATATATATACACATCAACGTATTATGATTGTTAAGGAAAACGTTTTTGTTTTAAATTAAGGTTCGTAGTTTTGTGGAGTTTTAAATTCTATATTTGTTTTACATATGAATGAGCTCTTCGTACGAATAAGGAATGGGAGTGAAATGCAATAAGATATAATACAATCTATTCTGTGATACCCGTCAGAACTATTATTTATAGAAAGAAAAGAAACCCCTTAAGTACATTTCGCATAGTTTGAAAGTTATTTGATAAGGTTTATGCGTTGTAACCGTTGACTAACAGTGCACAACGGTAACCTGTCATAATATTTTGCTGACGTTAGAAATCGAATGGATTATTTCTACTCTGTCATAATGATACTATCATATAGTGTGTTGTATTTAAATGACAAATTTTCTGCAAAAACATCAAGTATCAGCTCATAATGTTTTTAGTATTATCTCTTATAACATGCTCTGTTTATATTATTTATTTGATTTTCAAAAAGTCCAAAAATCTTCCACCTGGACCACCAATTTATGCATTACCTCTTTTCGGTCATTTATTACACCTTGGTAAACATCCACAAGAAACATTAATGAAATGGTGTCAACAATCTAAAAGTGATATAATGCATTGTTATTTTGGACAACAACTAGTAATTGTATTAAATAATTATTCACTTATTAAAGAAGCATTTATGGATGATAATTATTCAGCACGAGCACAACCATTTATTTTTGAAGAACATTTCCACGGTAAAGGTTTAACGTATGCTGATGAAGATTGTTCGAAAACGGCATCGTCTTGCTTTTCTTTTTTACCTATTTAGGCTATTGAATTCCATCTTGTCATATTTTGTCACTTTTTTAAGAACTCCCATCCCCTTTGTTTTGGTAATGTCACAATACACCAATAGTTATGAACAGATGAGTATTTTCAGCTGTTAATGATGCTATTTTATAACTGCATATGTGTATCTCAGTGACCATATGTTGGTACCAGTACAGAAATACGAAAGTTCAAGTAATAAAGTGGTTCTTTCGTGCATTTCAGCCGACTGCTAATTGTCTTCAGCGAATCGACTAAAGAAGACTAAAAGCACCTCTTTGCTGTTATCCACCAATGATCACTGTGAGCTGAAGAAAGCCCAAAACTTTCCAAAGATAATGCATGACTCAATATCAATAGAAACATGTGAGGCTGCTTTGTAAAACAGGCTTGTTCATGAATGAGAAAAATGAATCACTAGTTCTTTCTCTCCTAGGCATACCCCACAAACCATGATAGAGATTTCCACATGCAGTCTCCTTGAATTTATTAGAGATCATAATCAATTCGCAAAGAATCTTTATATATATATTTACAGTGACTCCATCCAGTTTCACATTTTTGCACGAAAAAAAGCCACAAACTCACAACATACGAAACACTTATATCTCGAAAAAATATAATGCCCATATTCGTCTGATCGTTCTGCAAGAATCTCACTAAAGATAATTCTTTGTAAAAGGAACATCTTGACAGCTAAGCTTCAAAGACAATCATATTTTCAATTGTTTTTTGTAGTGAAAGAACGGCGGCTCTCATAAGACGTACTTGATGCTCTATTATGTTATCGTGAGCCACTTTTTTTCCTAACATCGCCTTACTAGTGTCTCCTACCAGGTGGCGTTACTTCTGAACAGTCCCTTGGTGAACGTTGGTTAATACATCGAAAATTTGCTATGGATTCATTAAAAAAAGTTGGCATGGGTAAATTGTTTCTACAAGATACAATTTTAGATGAATTAACAGATGTTTTCTCGTCTATTGATAAAGAAGAGGGAGAACCATTGAATATAAAAGGTTTATTAACACATGGTCTGTCAAATATTATTTGTAGTTTTGCATTTGGACAACGTTTTTCACAAGATAATAAAAAATTTCGTCATATTGTTAGTCTAATTGAAGAATGTTTTACGCTTGGATCTCATGATTCATGGATAACAATATTTCCTTTACTTCGATTTATTCCAATTCGTTCACTTGGCGGAAATTATAAACAATTTTCAAAAAATTTTAAACAAATATTCTCATTTGCTAAACAACTGGTTGAACAGCATAATGATGATAATGATGGTGAAGACAAGGATTATATTGATGCATTTTTAAAACAAGCTAAAAATGATCAATTATCCCAAAAAGAAAATTCAACATTCGATATGGATCAATTAATATCATCAATTACAAATTTATTTATTGGTGGAACTGAAACGACATCAACAACACTACGGTGGGCACTTGTATATATGATTGAAAATGCTCATATTTTAGAAAAAGTTCAACAAGAAATCGATCAATACATGTTGATTCATAATAATAATCAGTTATATGTACGTATGGAAGATAAACCATTTCTACCGTATACAACAGCAACTATTCTGGAAATACAACGTTGTGGTAATATAGCAACATTAGGTGGTAGTACAATGCATCGAAATTTACAGGATACAACACTCAATGGTTATAATATACCAAAAAATTCGTATATAGCTGCCAATTTTTATGCTGTTCATGTTGATGAACGTCAATTTGCTCAACCATATCAATTTGATCCAACAAGATTTTTATCAGACGATCACAAATCAGTTCGACGTCCTGCAGCATTCATTCCATTTTCAATTGGAAAAAAATCATGTCCTGGTGAATCACTAGCTAATATGGAACTTTTTCTTTTCTTTACAAATTTAGTCAGAGAATATAATTTTCACGTGGTGAACAAAAATGAACAGATAAACTCTGCAAAATTTTATCACACAAGTCTAACACGTGCACCACACGATTTTTATGTATCTTTTAGTAAAAGACTTTATTAAATAAAAATAGGGCAAGAAATTTCTCAAATTACGACGTAGAAAAGTAAATTTGCAACAATGGACAGTTTATATGCTGAGGAAATGGCGTCATTTTCCGACATCTGCCATAAATCGGGATATGAGATTTTGGTCACCATGAGACGAAAAATGTTTGTCGTATCGTTTAATGTGCCATCGAATTTATACATTGTGCAGATTTCGAATATTTTGAGAGTAATCAAGATTGAGAAAACTTTTCGATCATATTCATAACAAAAAAAGTTTGTTCTCCACCTCATTATTTTGATTTTAATCAAATTTGAATGGCGTATCTAAGTTATTTTTATGGATTTCGGTAGTGGATTTTTCTCTTTTATGTATTTATTGTTTTTCTTCGATCCGTACAATGATGAGCGGATAGGTACTCGAATTTTGGCTGAATATTGCTCTTAAATTGCATGGACAGAATGAATGAAGAAGAAATAGAGTTGGGTTGTTAACTTTTTATCTTTTTGCTTGTTCATAAAAATAACATACATCCATATTTCGCAAGGCAACTGTATGGCATGTAACAAATTTGTACCATAAAAATGCAAGATTCAATCGCAATCATCATTAAGGATCATTGCTCGAGTGCTACCTAGTCTATTTAGATATATGCTAATAAAGCGACTGAGACAGAGAGATGAAATAGAAGAGCTCACCCATAACAACAATTAAGTAACCATGTTGTCATTCTTGTGCGCGCGATAGATCGACAAACCAAATTAGAAATAAGGCTCTTTCTACATGTTATTACATATTACTAATGATAATTGTGCCGATATTGGTGTTCCGCCTCCCTGATCATCCCTTCCTCTTTTCTCTTCTCTTGAGGGCGTGGGTGTGAGTGTGAGTGGCGTCTTGTTTGATACCCACACCCACAAGATTTGATTTTGTTGCTTTTATTGCAACCATATGCAATATCACCTACCTATGCATTGATAGCTGAGAAGGGTATAAGTGCGATGCTTTAATGGATAATATGGGCACACCCTCAATGATCTACATAATAGATAGAGTCTGAACACAAGAACGATCTTCCTTAGTTAATGAAATCGATCGAACTTTAGAGATTGAAAAACAACACTTGCATTTTGGTTCATCGTTCTATTTTAGATGATTTTATTTTGTTTTTGCTTATGGAAAAAAACATGATATTTGTACCGATTGAAAAATCATCGCTATTTCTCGACGTAGGAATCGTTGGTTACGCATTTTCAATGCTTCATGTGCATGAAAATTGGAAGTATATCGAAAAAAATTGTATTTTGATGTTTTGTTAATTACTTTCATCGGATGACGATCTCCTTTTTTCTATTACAGGTACTGTAAACATGTTATTGATTGAATTGAAAAAATGCATGACGTCAAAATAGCCGTCGCTAATTTTTCCTCCAACATAAGAATAATTAGGGCCTTTGGTATCTCTTTTTATCCAACTAAAGTAGGTCGGTAGATTTCGTGAATCTAATGAATTTTGGCAAAATAAATGAGACTTTCATTGATGAGAATATCACTGCATATTTCTTTAGTGCGCGACTTCCAAAAATTTTACTTTTGCTATCATAGAAAAACAATATAGGAAAAAGTAACCATGAAATCGAGCAGTAAACAGAAGTAGGCGAATTTTTAATTAAAATATATTTTGCGTTTACCAGAGAAGTCATAGAAAGGAAAGTGATTTTTGACGTATGAGTGCTAACGTGAAAAACAAAAATTCAATAAGAAAGCGTCGAGTCAGAAGCAACTTCGATATTGCTGATAGTAAACGAAAAATCGGTAGGTTAGTGAAACTACTTTCAAGATTTTTAGAATATTATCAGAGGAACAAGTTTATTTCTATTACATATCAGTGGTCAATAGTATTTTATCATGATGACATGCGAGTTTGGTTTTTATATAGCACTGGATACTGAGAATATTTGTTAGGTCTAAATTTGTAGCTCCGTTATTGATTCTACGTATGCTTCATAAATAAACAGTAACAGCAATAAGATGTTAATAGTTTAATAGAAGTATTTGATTCGAACTTTTCTTCTACCTGTTTCTCTATATTGAATGAAAAGTATTAAAATCCTCACGAATTACAGGCATATTCTTTAATTCAAAGGTAATACAACATCTCTATAATTACTTATTGACTGCTGAACACTATACATGGCAATGCTTAATCCCAGAGTTGGCGACATATTAGCAACGAATCCGAATTTGACACGCGCATTTTTCAGAGATCCTCAAAGACCAAACTCACGCTTCATTAGTTTTTCTCCTGCAGCCACAGAATATTCACAAAGTTATTTACAGGCAGCGGACATAAATCCGTCAGATATTATAGCGAATTTTTATCCAGTGATTCGCAAAGGCCCAAACTACTTACGATACTGCTCAGGTATGTTATCTGAGAGAGAGAAACCAGCATCTATTCGCGAATGCGTTCGGAAATATACGTCCGATGGCGCCTGGTTTTACAATACTATTAACTTGGCGTTAGGTAGTGATTCGCGTGTTCTGAAGACTTATGGTTCATACATTAAACAACTAAAATACTCTATTGCTAAATCTCCAATATATTACTCTGGCTCTGTATTAAGAGGTTTGATTTGAATGCTCATTAAAATTTTCATATATAAAATAACTACGATTCTTTTTAGGTATGAATTTGTCTCAGAGTGAAGTTAACAAGTACGAGTCTATGAGACAACCGTTTTATATTCCGAGTTTCACGTCGACATCGAGAAGTAAACCGTTTCCAGGCAATACATTATTCGTTATTGATGTATCACCAGAATGGTCAGAATATTGCATGGAAATTCCACCTGATTTTTCAAATTTTAACGAAGAAGAAATTCTGCTGTCTTGCTATAATCGATATTCTTATGAGCGAACCGAAAAATCGAGTGGACAGCGGATCATCAAGCTGCGCCTTCTGGGTGACGCTCGACCCAATAATTATAATCCTCTTCCTAATAGGCATATTCCTCGCTATAATAATTATAATCCTCGTCCTAATAATTATGATCCTCGACGTATTGGCTATAATCCTCGACGCAGTGATTATAATGCTCGACCTTTTTCTTATACAGGGGATATTGTTCAAATATACGGATGGCACTAATTGTCGATGAAGATTTCATATAGAACTTTTACTCACGAATTTCATTTAACTCTGACAATATATCATAGCTTTTTTTCTAATCAAATATAATAGTTTTTTGAATAACAGAAAGAGATGTATTTGCAGACAGAATGTACATATGGATGTGTACGTGTTCCTAGCTCAAACTTAGACTTACAGTCACATTCTAAATATCATTGAATCAATAAAAGAAACATTGATTCGGTTACATGAAGTGACGACCCTCAGTCGAGCCTATTAGTTCATATTGTATCTATTTTATGTGTATCAGAAAAACTCAAAAGATTCATTAAACAATCTGATAGTGGTACCATACTCAATAAATAACTGTTAATTCTAACTCCTCGTCAACAGTTTCTAATAGAAAAATATATGCTATCTTTTTATTCAATTGAGTCTCTACAAGACCTCTTAATATGACTTCAGACACCAAGTTGATGTCCAGTGGCGACCTCTATTAATATCCAATACGATTCGAAAAATATTAATCTTTTAATTGATTGGTTTGTGTCAGCGTAAGTTTCTTTACACACTTTCAAGTAACATTCATTTATTCTTTATTCTACTATCGTGAAAAATTCTCGTTGATTATCTAGAAGGTTTCTAGTCAATATGCCAAAATACTATTGCGATTATTGCGATACCTATTTAACACACGATTCACCATCTGTACGTAAAACTCATTGTCAAGGTAGAAAACATAAAGAAAATGTACGGGATTATTATCAAAAATGGATGGAGGAACAAGCTCAAAAATTGGTTTGTTTGTTTATTTATTTTTATTTCATTTCATAATTATTTTTATTATTTCAATTTTCATAGATTGATCAAACAACAGCTGCATTTAAATCAGGTAAAATGCCAACGACACCATTTCCAATGCCACCACGTCTTATCAATCCAAATATGGCACCACCAAGACCAGGCATGCCAGGTATGATTCCACCACCACCGTGGGCATTTGCTTTACCACCGGGTATGCGGCCACTAGGCCCACCACCTAATGCAGCAGCAATGACAACATTAATGACTTTACGACCACCGCCTGGTATGATGCCACCGGGTGTACCACCACCTAATATGCAAAATCAATCCATGGAACAATAGTATGATAAATACTAAGAGTCGACATTACTTGTTATTTGTTTTGTGTGTACATTTCATTATAACTATGTATGAATGAATATTAGAGAAAAAAGAAACAAGATTCTCTCGTATTTGTCTTTTGTTTTAATTTCCCATCTCAGACGGTTTCTTTTTCCTCATAATAGATTGAAGAAAAAGCTCAACCATGATATACATGCATTAGGAGTTCTTGAATTATTCATGTAAATTTTCTTTCATTTCAGATATAGGCAAAAAAAAACTAAATTCATAGTGTTGAACAGGTAAAGTAACTCAAAAATTTATTTTTATACTATTGCTTTTTTTAGCAGCGAATTAGCTCGCAGAAAAAAAATGAGCATGAATGATGAAATGGTATTAGTAGTTGATGAGGGTGGGTGACTATAATGCTTTTTAATGTCGTCTGTACTATTCTAATCTATATGTTGCTTTCTTCTTGTTGCATAGTTTCATTATAATATTTTGAAAACAAAACATTTTTATGTATATTTCTTTTTCTAGAGGAGTCCATGATTAAATATCTTCGTGACAAGATAATTGGCCGTCCAGCAGTTTTCTCTCATGCCGGCGATTTACAAATCGATGAGTAAGCCATTTATTTATTCATTCTTATGTTTATTTATTCATTAACATATTTAGTCATCTACCCTGTCTAAATAAAACTAATTCACAAAATGGTTTAAATGAAACCATATTAACAAATTCAAATGATGCAACGAGTCAGGTATGAAATATAGAATTACAGTTTTTTCATATGTCTAAAACAACAAACTATCCGCTTCTTCTTCTTCTTCTTCTTGTACACAGAACTTACTTGAAATTTGATGTCAGGTATATATGCAAGCAACTATACTCAAATGTTTAACCCCTTCATTTTTGCATGCTTATATAGATGTATAAGTTGACAATTTGCTACGAAAGTTTTCGATCAGCTATTTTGTTTCATAAAAGAAAAAAATGTGACAGTTGAGACCAGCGCCGTCATGTGTGTAACAACTTGTTTTCTTTTTCGTTTCTTCTCCCGTCGTTTCGCCTGCTGCTTCGCTTTCATTTGCTTTTTCGGTTGATTTGTTTGTCGTTGCTTTTGTTCTGTACTGTCGCTGCATTTTCATCTTATCATTAACATTACCCTCTACTAAAAACCCGACGAGCGTTGACTTTCATTTACATTTGTCTAAACCTAATGGTAGCAGTCAGACAGAGAGATAGATAGAAAAAAAACCATAGGAATGTCTCGAACAACGATGAGTCCATCAATGAAAGCTCAGGTGAAAAGTGACTTTTATTTTGCTTCCTTTTCTATTTCGAACCATTCAAACATGAATTTTTATTTTAATAGGTAGAAAAACTTGCTGCTTCAGGTAATGTTATTAGTGCTGGACGTCGATCACTACCATCATCATCACCGATTGTTATTCCAAAAAAACCTCCCCGTTCGAATGTAAGTATTTTTTACTATCTACTACAATAAGCACATGTATATGTGTGTGTGTGTAAAAAAAAGAAAAGAAAGAACAATGATATGACTTTTGTTGAATTAAAAAATATTTCAAGGCATCTTCACAAAGCTCTTCGTCGTATACATCAGTTGTTGATCTATCGTCTTCATTAATCGTAAGAAAAAAAATAATCAAGAGAAATTTTCAATTCAATTTTTTCTTCTACATAGGAATCATTTGTATCATCGGATGATGTACCAAATCCATCGCTGCCAACATTACCATCGACATGTCAACAATTAGAACATTCCGCTGCACGAGATCGAATCTCAGTTAAAAATAAACGACGACAACCAATTAAACAAAAAGTAAAAATAATAAATAAATGAGTTTAATGTGTTTTTTATTCCCGCTTGTTTTTAGTTAAGTACACTCCGAGAAATCGATGATAATGATAATGATATTGATTTATTTTCATTGAAAAACGAAGGTAAAATAAATAGGTTAAAGAATAACATGGTATATTGGGGAAGGGAGAATTAACTAATAAATTTTAAACGAAAATAAAAATTTGAGATATTTTTGAGTATAGATGATGACATTGCACCACCTCTACCGCCGAAACAGCGCCATTTTTCATTACCTACTACAACACGAACAAACCCACCGACAAAAAAAATGAATTAAATTTTACGTACACTTTCGATGAATTGATAAACTATTTCTTTTTGCTAAATTTTTTTTTCTATCAATAAATTTAATATTTTCAGCTATATCATCAACACCGGAAGAGGAACAATCAATTCTTTTAACAACACGTACAGAGGTAAATATGAGAACGTTTTCTATCGCTATTCTAGTAGCGAGCAGACTATTTTTTTTTCCGTCGAGTATCTACAATGCAGATTATTTATTCTAGCCTAAAAAACCGCAACCACTCATTGATCTATCAGATTTGGATACAGCTCGAGCACGTCTTCGTATATCAGTACGTTCTCGTGATCGTTCAGCTGACAATATATTATTGGCAACGAATACAAATACGGAATCGTCATCCCCTGCTCAATCAACCGTTGTACCAGCATTTGGTACTCCTATTCAACGATCGTTAAGTTTTAAACGTGTTCAAGAAAATCATGACGATAAATTAACAAATCGAATAAATTTAAATCCGAAAAAAGAAGATACTCATGAGAATGTTATATCGACGAATAAGCCTGTTGAGAATAAATCATCATTAATTGATCTTTCAGTACAAAATGAGAATATTGATGAACAGAGAAATTTCAAAAGTGCAAGTCCAGCCGATTCAAGGTCGCGCTCATCATCTCAAGAACATATTTATGATAATTTAGATGTTTTTAAACGTCCAAAACGTAACATGCAATCATCGTCAAATGAGGATGAAGTCAAAACAAGAGAACATCCTCCGTCAACACCACGTTTAAGACCTATAACAATGCATGCATCAACAAGTACCGATAAACAAATGACGAATGAATTCGAAAATGTTTTTAATCAATTAAAAAAACGTGGTTCAATTCGGAAAGTTCGACCGAACGAAGAAACAGTGCCAGAGCCTACCCCACCTGCTCCCATAGAAGAACTTCATGCAGCTCCATGTTCATTTTTGCAATCCGACCATGCACCATTAATTCCGATTGAAACGATTCCTACACCACCAACACCAAATCGTCGGAAAACTATTGTTGGTGTTCATTTATCAGCTAATAATAAAGTTGCAACCAATGATACTAATAAACCTACACCATCATGGATTGATATTGCCAAACAAAAACAAAATAAATTGTAAGTGATGATAAAGCAAAAGCACATTCACTCCTTATCGATCCCACGAGTATTATTCATCGAATAGCAATAGACTACTGAAGAAGGTTTTCTCAGAGAGATTATTTACGTCCGTCGAGTTTTTTCGTTTAATTATGAAAGCTTTTGGACCTTGACCTTCAACTTCCTCGAAATGATTTCGTGTCATTATATAGTTTGAGCTATTAGTAAAAACAAGCAAAGACTTAAGGACAGATGTAAAAAGCCACATACACCATGATAAATATTTTTATTATTTTTAGCCAATTAGTCTCGAATGAAAAGAATCATCCTGATGAATCCGATCAACGATCTCCTCTTCAATCACCGGTTATTGTTCGAAAACCGATATCTTCTGTTGATGTTCGATCAAATCGAAAATCAATGTTTGAACAATCAGCAACACAAATGAATGCACATGCGATGGAACGAGTAAAATTCAAAATTTCTATTGAGTCATGTGATTTCTATTTTATTTTTCTGTAGGATTCAATACGAGCATTGAAAGCCGGCAATCCAAATCGCATAAACAATCTGATACAATTTTTTGACAAATAAAAACTTTCGTCTTTTCTCTTATCGTTTGTTTTGTGTCTCCGTCTTGTAACAACAGTGTGTGTGTGTGTGCTTTTTGCTTGTACAAAGATAAATCCTTAATTGTTATTCAACGATAAAGTCTTTTCTTTATAAATATATAAATCTATATTAACAAAAAATAAACAAATAAATGGCTTCTTTTTCTAGATCGATGGATTTATCAGGGGCTGGTAATATAGGCGATCCTCAGTTAGCCTCATTTATTGAACAGGAAAATCAAAAACAACGTTTTCAAACTGTTGTACATTCATTAACTGATCAATGTTGGGAAATCTGTGGACCTAGTATATCATCGAGGCTTGATGGGAAAACTGAAACATGTTTAGCACATTGTGTTGAACGTTTTATTGATTCAAGTAATTATATTATCAATAAACTTGGACAAGAAGGTGCTGCTGCTGTTGCATCAATGAAATCAAATGAATTTAGTTCATCAACAGATTTTTCATTGGGTTCACCGGATATGGGTCTTCAAACGCCGGATTTTTCATCCGATTATAATTCATCAACAGGTCAACAAGAGAAAAAAAATAGCAGTTGGAAGTTTTGGTAGATTTTGTTTCTGTTATTACTTCAATTTTGTTTTCCCTTAGTATCAGTTATTCTTTCGATTGGATTGCACTTCTAGATATTGTTCGTAGTTGTTGTTTCTTTTTTTCAGATTATAATATATCTAGTTGAAAAAAGCAAAACAAAATGGTTGAATCAATCATCGGTATTCGTGGCAAAGATTTCGTTATATTAGCACAGGATACCAATACAACAAAATATGGTATTCTTAACATGAAATTTGATACAAATCGATTATTTAAATTAAGTGAACATTGCGCTATGCTTGCTGGTACGACAAACTCAAATAGGTCTTCTTTTTTTTTCTACTTGTGAACTTTTTCTTTTCTAGCTGGTGAGCCTGGTGATGTTGTTCAATTTGCTGAATATGTTGGTAAAAATATTCAATTATACAAAATGATCAATGGCATTGAATTATCTCCACATGCATGCGCCAATTTTACTCGTCATGAAATGGCAACATCGCTTCGTTCGAGAAATTCATTCTTAGCCAATCTGGTTGTTGGTGGTTTTTCAACAAATGAACGTGATCAACAACGTGTACAACTCTATTCGATTGATTATTTAGGCGCTATGATTTCAGCTAATGTTGTTGCTCATGGTTTTTGTCAATTTTTTGCTTTGGGTATTGGCGATCGTCTATGGAAAGAAGATTTAACTGTTGAAGAAGCATTAGCGATGTTACAAATAATGGTTAATGAACTTGGCAAACGTATGGCTGCCTATCCGCATTGTGTATTCGTACGAATTATTGATGCCAAAGGTATACGTGTACTTGAAAATATGTATCCAGAAAAAATTCACGTGGCTAAACCAACTGAAGGCGATTTACAAACAACAGCTGATATGATGGACATTCATTCATAGTTCACTTTTGTTCTTAATACAAACTAAATAAAACTTAACCAACATTTTCTTTTTTAAACTAGACTCAATACCTCTTTTCTTTTCTTTTTTTTGTCTTGTTATTGTTGCTGCTCTTGTGATTAAGGATTTACAAAAACAAAAAGTGTCTAGCGGACATAAAATGACAGAAAAGATGCTTATATCTACTTTTCATGATCACTAATGATGATAAGCGAGGAAATGAGAAAAAAAATTCACAATAAAATATGGGCTCGCATTTGATTGGGTAATTCGCTCCATATGACGTCAACCACACTGCTTTAGCTATTCTCTCTAGTTGACTTCACATGACCCTTTTTCTTTTGCTGTTCTATAGTCCAAAAATTCATTTTTCTTCTCACATGTCAGCAAAAACTAATATTTTTTTCATGTTTCCCTTATAACTCGAGGATTAGACAAATATCTGATCGATGACATAAATGCTCGTTTCAAGCGGAAAAATGTCGTTCAGGTCAAAAATGCTTGAAAACTAAACTTACGATAAACACATTAAATAAATGAACAGTAACAAACATTTGCCGTTTCCCCGACCACGTCACACCACTACAAATGAATTTGCAGTGGATAAATGAAATATTCAATGGGGAAAATGCTTTGGATAAATGAGATATCATTTTTCCTATAGGAGAAAAGTACTTCCGTTTAAGATCGAAAGTGAGGATACATATATATGGCAGGTGACTTTGGAATTTGGTTGAGTTTGGAAGTTTTTTTTGCTAATTTTTTTAATGGAATTTTTGTTGAGATATTACTTTAGAAAGTTCGTTGTTGAAAATTATTCTTCACATCGTTTTACGATGAGTTTTGGAATAAATCAACTCTACCTAGATTTTTTAATCAGCGGGGACATGGTGTCATCGAATTTATTTGAGAAATATTTCTTTTCTATTGTGTTTTCTATAATGTATTATCACTAGCAGTAAAGAAAAAGGAAAATATATTTTTTCGATTAATTATTGTTTTCGGGCATTCCAATCTCAACTGAACTTCTCATGTTAACTGTGCCATGTATATTCGCTAGCAGAAAAATGAGTTGGCAGCTGATAAATGAAATATCATTTTCCTTTCAGAAGAAAAATGTGTTGATATGTAATTGAAATGAACTTACATTTTTTCGCGATAAGTGAGAAATGATGCTGGAAAGTTTACAGTCGGTTAGGTTATGGTTTACTTTAGTTAAAAGAAAGATCGGTAAATTTGTATGAGGATGTGGTGCCAAAAATCATTTACGATATAAGAGAAATCTTTCAGAGTTTTGTGATGACCCGTGATGAATGACAAAGACCTGGTAAAAAGTTTTGTTTTCAAATAATCGTTGGGAAAGAAGAAATGTAAAGAACGAAAATGAAAATGAAAACTACTCATATTTGGTGTTTGTAAAGTTGTGTATAGCATCGGGTATGTTGTATATGCAAGGATATATTTTCTGAACAGTGACGACAAAAGTATTTGATAGAAATTTAGTATACACACGCTGACGTGTACTTATATAGCTTGTCTTCGGTTATAGGCAGAACGGAAAAAATTCATTTTTGACCTGAACGACACTTTTCCGCTTGAAATGAACATTTATCTCACCGATCGATTTTTTGTCTACTGCTGGAACTTTGATATAGAAGATCATCATGATTTCTAACGTCATAATGAATTTTGATTATCATGATTCAACATAATAACCTATAACATTTTCCATTATGTCGAAACCTTAACTTAATTTGAAATAAAAAATAAATAAATTCATTTGCTGCATCTATATATTATCACGTAATTATTTTCATTTAGTATACATAATCTTGAGGCAAGACATGAACCCTTTCGGTGAGCTCAAGTTCTTAAACTTCTTGTTCAAGCGCTTGAATTTTTATCTAAGCGTTTCTGTTATTAAAGAACTTTCTCAACTTTTTTTTTGAATTTTACATTCACAATAACTCAACTTTTAATAAAAAATTATAGTTGCATTTTTTTGTAACTCATGCAAACATTAAAGCGCTTGTTTTGAGCAAGAAAGTCATGCGCTATGGGCACATCTTGAGCTTAAGTCTTCCAAGCGCATGAAGAAAGAAGCTCGACTAGGGTTACACCACCGACGGAGAAGTATGTCACATGAAGACCTTAAAGTTATCGACATAGTGCTATGTTGCATAAATAATGTCGATATGATACAAATAACGGGAGAGCATCTCAATCAAATGTGAGTTCATATTTTATCGTGAATGCTTTTTCTGTCATGGAGCGTGCATGACTCATACAAATCTGGATTAAAAACAATCGGTGAATTTCGAACGCACAAAGCGCCCTCTATTGAAAATAATATTTGCCTATTTTTACATGCAAATCTTCAGAATAACTTTGTATGATTTCTATTTCTATATAATATTTTAAGTTTTTGCATGAACGAATTTTTTATATAACCAATAATAATTTGATAAAAACAGCTGATCGGCGCGGGTCTTTGTTCAATAGTTTGCGGATGCATTTGCTCAATTGTTCTCTTTTTTGTTCGTGTAATTAATTATTGCTTGTGTAACGATGGCAATTGAACAAAAATGGTGGCCATGGAACCCATCACTATTTAATCAATATCGCAGTAAGTAAAATCTTAAACTTTTTCTCTGAAAAAATGTTTTCTAAATAATTTAGTCCGTATTGCAAATGAATTACATCTTGCTCAACGTCGTGAACATAGTAAACAATTACGTCATCAAATCGATTGCGTCGAACATGATATCACTGAAATACTTCGACAGATAACACCCGTTGATGTTTCTCAAATCGATCAAGTCAGTTTCATTCTCCTGTAGAATATTCAATCTCATAGTTTTCATTTTAGAATTTAATTTCATGTATTGCCTTGTGTCAAACTGAACAAAAAAAAGTTCGAAGAGAATACTATCGAGTTAAGAAACAATTAATTCGTCTTAGACCAAAACTTCTTATCGGTGATGCTTACTTTCATCCATGTTACAATGAAAGTTTAATTAAAACTCAACCTGTAAATAATAAAAAACAGCGAAAACGATTGAAATTAACTATCGAACAACAATGGAGAAAAGGTATCGGAGATGCTTATCGAAACTTACAAATTCAACGTGATCAAGAAGAATTATTATCTAAACGTAATCAATCTGTAAATATTTCAATACCTATCATTCATGATTATCTTCTCAATGAACCACCTCCAATTATAACAGAGAATATAGTTGATGAGATTCAAGAACATGAATTTGTTCGACCTTGTAAGCAGTTAACATTTACAAATATCTATGTTTTATATTCTTTTCCCCTCTCCTAGTACTACCACCAACTCCAGCTGATGATATTATTATTCCATTTCATACACCACCACCTATTCCGTAAATTTTTTGAATAAAAATATTTTACAAAAACAATAACATTTATTTTATTTTAGGTGTCGTTTAATGCCAACGGATCAACTTCATCTAGCGGTTGATGATACGATTGTAAAACCACATCGTCTAGTCAATAAAACATTAGGAAATATTAGCCATATGTCATTTGTAGGTTTTTCTAATTTCATTTTATTTTCTAATGTATTTTCTCTTGAAGAATATTGATCCTGATCAATGTTCATCACCGAAACCAGAAGATAGAAAAAAGAAAACTAAATTTAAAAAGTTAATGTTACCACCACCACCTCCGCCACCTTTATTTAGTTCAACTGGTATTTTTGATACACATGCATTTTTTACTCAGACAAACACGAAAACAAAGAAACAAAAGAAAAAAATTGATATTGCACGCCAACCTATTATAATGGCATCGGCTGACAAACAAAAGAAAAAAACTCGGACGAAAAAATTGAGTACTTATGATTTTCAAGATGATGATACTAGCACATCATCACGGTCTAAAGGTAAGATGAAAAACAAAAATGTTCTGTTTTTAACAATGAATCCAATTGCATTTTTGTTTTAGGTTCAAAACTATTAACCGATGATATAATAACAGCTCGTTTTGCTAAAAATAGTCATTATCAAAGCCATCAAACATCGATGGCAAGCACTAAATCATCAAAATCGAATGAACGAGACCATAAGAAGCAAAAGAAAAACAACAATAAGAAGAAGAACATCTTAGGTATCGGTGCATCAAGTCCATTGATATCATCAACAAATTTGACATTATCACCCGGTCGATTATCAACGGATGACGATTATGAAATGAAATCATCATTATCAAGATGTCATAATCGAACAAAAACGATCAATAAAAGTAAACGAACACGTGTAAAATAAATTTTGTATTTTGATGAATTATAATTTATGTATAATGAATATTTCTATTAAAAATAAAGTAGATTGCCTATCGAAACATTCATAGATATCCTTTACGCACAACAACCACTAAAGCATATTTTTAGTAAAAAATTAAAATATCCGGCTATCCGGAAAAACAGCTGTAAGACTATAAGTCTTATAGTATTATTTACAGGTACATACTTTCAGCTTGATTCTATTTGTCATAAATAGAATGTTGTACTCTCTTAAAAAAAAGGTGTTATATGAAACCATTTATGGTTCTAGCGAAGATACTGAACCTTTTAAGGTTTCATTCGTTTATTAATAAACCATCGCGGGTTCTAGCTAGTTTAAAGAACCATGCCAGATAATAAATAGTTCCGGATGTTTAAAAGAGTTCGATGTTGCACCATTTTTTTTAAGCTGAACCTTTTTTCCAAAGATGGTTCTAGCGCAAGTCGCTTGAACTAAGATAAATTATTTCTTGAACGCGACTTTCTTAATGTAAATCTCGAATAATTTGACTTATCGAATAAGAACAATTAAAGGCAAACAATAAACGCCACTTAATTCGTTAAGAATAGTGGTTAACCGACCGCTTAGTCGTTAATATAACGTCTAAAGTTTCTTTGTTTATTATTCCATTGCAAGTCTTTCGGCTATTAAAGACCTATTTTGCCAAAAAACAGCTTTATTTCTTAAATTTGACTAACAGCATTACAATTTGAGATTTATAGTTTTATTGTGAAAAATCATTATGTTCGCAAAAATAGGTCTTTTGTGTGCGTGTGTGTGTGTGTGTGGTCAAATCTTCTATTCAAGCACACCCACACCATTCTATTCAGGTTTATCTCAATTATTAACTGAACGATAAGCTTTTATTTAAATAGAAAATCATTTTTTTTCGTTTTCTATTTAGGTTTATCTCGATTAATAACTGACTCGTAGGTTTTATCGTATAGAATAAATCATTATTATCTCTATTTAAGGTCGCGTGGATAGGAAATATCAGCATTTTTTGAAAGAGAATGCAATGGCTGCTGTTGGCTAGGTGAAAGCACGTCTGAGGGGCTATAATTATAAACGTGAACGTATAGGTTGTTTTTTAGGTATGATAGCAGTGAATCTCACTTGTAAGAGATGAAGTGCATCATTTCAACTGTCCTGCCAATGCACAGGATAATAGATAAATAATGGAAAATGACCCGTTATTTTCCATTATTTCATAAAACACGTGGAATTATGGATTAACTTAAGATAAGCCATTATCATTCAATGCATTTCAATGCATTATTTAGAGTAAAGTTTTTAAATTAGAAAATTCATCATTTTCGTAAAAGAGTTATTGTAAAAGGTGATTTGAAAGGTAGAGGTTTGATTTATCGCAGCTTTCTGTGTATCATGGTTTTTTCAATAAGAGTCGCACAAGTTAAAGAGCTAATAAAAAATGTAAACTGTGTTACTATGCTCAGAGTATTTTGGAATTCATTTTTCCTGATATTGGAAACCTAATCGTATTTTCAGAAATCACCGGGCTATTCTAGGATACTTACACTATCAAAAACTAGAGTGAAAGTCTGGTGAGGTGCACCAGATTACCCTTTCAGTTTCCAACATCTTTCCCCAGGCAAACCGAAGAGTTTCCGAGTATACTCGATCGCGAAAACGTACAATAACAAGCCAAAATCCGATCGAGTTTTTATTTGATTCAGCGAAAGACTACTAGAGTTTTGAATGTTTTTAGAATTTTCTGTAGAATGAAAGTGGTCACAGTCCTCAAACCTCCCAAAAGAATTTTTCAGTACTCCCATTTTCGTTTTCCATCTTCATCATTGCTCAGTTTCTGATGCATTGAGTGAAGTAAAACTGCTCGCAATATCAAGTATAACTGATTCGATCGAGAATCATTTCTTCTATGCATCATTTCCTTTTCAAAATCTGAAAGCAGTTTAATACAATTGAAACAGCCTTATGTCATCTATGTGTTCTTGAACTGTTCTCGGTTTCGAATACAATTCGACATAATACAAATGGTAAGTTCGAATTCAATAATAACAAACTTATTTATTCATTAATTGTCTTTTGTTTTAGATTTGTATCGATATGATCCAAATAATACGTTAGGGGACAGATGTAAATAAGAAGATAGATATAGACCAGAGGGTAGATGAAAGTTAAGGGGTTAAGTTAAGGCGATAGATTAAGGTTAAGGGGTTAAGTTAAGGGGATAGATATAGATAGGGGATACGTTAGGGGATAGATGTACATGACCACAGAGATACTATTATGGTGAATAGAATATAGATTTAAAACGATTATGTAAATCTCGTAAAGCGAGTGCCACGTATGTAGTTTTCAATGCATTACAATGTATTATAAATAATAATAATGTATGCAATTGCATGATAATGCAACCTGTTTCATGTATTATTATGTAATTCTATACATTGCATTTCTATTGCAAAATAATGTATTGCAATGTCCATTATTTCATAAAACCGGCTATATGGGTGGCTTTTTGAAAAGGCCTTGATCATATCAATAGAACTTGATTCAGTGTGTTGAAGGGACTGGTTTCTATTGGAACAAAACCTTTTTTTACAGCAGAAAAAAAGTTCCAGTTCGAATCAGAGTTTGCTTGAACCTTAAATGGTTCTGAAAATGGTACGCAAATCTAGAACCCTAAAAGGTTCAGTATGACACCTTCTTTTTTTACAGAGTACGGAACTTAAAAAAAGGCTTCGTGGGAAAAGGTTCTTATCCTCAATACACCGTAAGAACCTTTAAAGGTTTCGTAGATTTTTTTTATCCTTTTTTGAGAGTTTTGACACCTTTAGACGCTTTTAGAAATCTCCAGAACCTTTTTTGGGGGTTCAGGAAAAAACGATTTTTTTTAGAGTGTAGATAAACAAGAAAAAGCTGTTAGCCCAACCCCCATGGAATTAAAATGTGAAACACGATATAGCTCTTGCCACTGATAATATAGAAATTGTTTTGTTCCATCTATTTTGTGATATATTAGTTCACAACTCTATAATCAGTCCTCCAGAACTACAATCAGATCGCAGTTCATCTATTCCAATGAGATCTTACTGATATGTGGCCATTAATCTTATACTAATAAAGTCTGCCATGGTTCGTGTTGTCTTTAGAACCAGTCTGTTACAGTCTGTGACGCCTATGAAGCACGTCTGTCATGGTCTGTCGGAGGCGCTGGGGGCCGGGGGAGGGGTGCAAATGTCTATCCTACATACTTCAACACTCCTTTCAGATCATGTTTCACAAAAGTCATATACATTTTATATTTAGACGAAAGAGCGCAATGCAGCAAAGTACAGAATGTGTGGTCCTGAAGGAAATACTTTACCGTAACTAAAACCTAATCAGAGTAAGATAACAGCAACAACAAGAAAGCGAGTACGTTTCCTTGTTGAGGAGAATAATACGTGCGTTCTTCACAATTATTTGACTGACAATTTTTACTTATAAATGACTTCGAATACTGATGGCCACAATGTTGATGCTCACGTCGAGACAGACAACATACCTGAAGCACAAACTAACACTCATGAAAGCACAAACAATAAAGATCAGAAATTTCCACTGCCTCCACGTGAAGCATCAATTCACGTAACAAGTTTTCCTGAGGATCAACCAGACATATCCCAACAGCCGGTGCCTAGTGTCATCGAAAAGTGTTCAATTTATGACATACGCACAAGCTTAAGGCGGAAAGTGATACTTGGAGTTGTTTCAGCTGCAGCGTTTCTACTCCCGTTTTGTGACACAATCTACTTGCCTGCACTCAGCACTATTCAAAAAGACTTGAACACAACTACGACACTTGTCACCCTCAGTGTATCGATCTATTTGATTATGAACGGAGTTTTAAGTCTGCTTTGGGGGCCAATTACAGATCGATTCGGCCGTAAGACTCCTTTGATCGTCGCACTTTTTCTGGTCACGATAGCCTCGGTTGCGTGTATATTTTCTCCTAATATAATCTTTCTTATTGCGTTTCGAACGCTACAAGGTGCGTCTGCATCCGCAACAATAGTGGTAGGCCAGGCAGTGATATCCGATATATATCCAGCGAAAACAAGAGCCTCGGCAACAGGAATTTTTTTTGTGCCATTTCTAATCGGCCCAGTGATTGGTGCCTTGATTGGTGGTGCACTCTCTGAAGCATTCGGCTGGCGTAGTACTTTCGTTCTTTTAGCCGTCAGCTCTTTTGTCATTCTTATCATAGTGTTCTTTTTACTGTCCGAAACACATCAAATTTTTTGCAAGGCGCTTTTCGAAAAAGCAAATCCCAACAAATCTATCATCGATGTTGCACTAGAGGAAAAACCTTTCATCGAGCAAGCCTGGAAACCTCTTACGTATCTACTCGACTTAACAATGCTTCCATACCTCATTATGACAACCACGACTTTTATGGCACTATTTGTCGCTCTAACACTTTTTCCCATCCACTTGATGCAAAGTCCATAGATTGATTCACATACTATGTCTTCTTTATTCTCCATTTGTGGATCCATCATTATTAATACGAAATCAAGATTATCCCAGCAGTATCTGGTATGCGGTCTAAGTTGAAGACGATGACTAGGGGTGGCACTTTATCTTTACTTTAACGGGTAAAGTAGAATATGTATACTTTACTTTACTGAGTAAAGTAAATTAGTTGACTTTACTTTACCCGGCAAAGTAAAGTAGATCTACTTTACCCGAATAGTAAAGTAAAGTAAAGTAAAGTAACGTATTTAAAATTCCAAGTTAATTTTTTATTTTTATCTCGCTGCTAGCGCATCGATAACTTCGCAAAAAATAAATCGATACTTAAAATCTTGTCTTTATTGTTAATTTGAGAATAAAAATTGACAAATTCGTAAAATAGATAGTTTGCATGTACACATAAACTCGAAGTCTATCTAGGTTCTATATGCTAGATAGAATATGCTTCATCAGTATTTTTGAATAAGGCTAAATTGTGGTGGTGAAAAGTGAGTATTAACGTGAAACTTACTGTGCATTTTCATTGTTGGTCTTCTTAAGTATAAAATATTAAAGTAATATCATAGACATGAGATTTTCTATGATTTTTAAAAGAGAAGTATCTGAAAAGCTCGATCAGTACACTAAATAACTATACATCAAGAAGTTCTTGAATCTCCTTGTGCATTTACTTTAACATATGAATAGGCTTACTAATGTAATACCCTAAACTGACACTAGTGGTCGTATACTCAAAACAATGATAAAGAACTGATTATTTAATATAATCTTTGTCATCAACTCAAATGATTCTAAGGACATGAAAAGCACTCATATCGCTCCTTTTCTCAAGTAATACTTCTAGAGATATGCCGACGAAGAAAGTGTGATGGGTGTCATGAAAACTTGAGTTCTGGAAAATTGCACATCAAAATTTTTGAAAGAGGGTTACTGAACTTGTTTTTAATTTTAAGATAATTTTTTTTAATAAAATACGATTTGAACCGAAAAAATGTTTTCTAAAACTTTGACAGACTAGCACTTGCATACGACACACAGTCATTATATCATTG
>CAJNYU010000465.1:0-10240 GCA_905331475.1 Rotaria socialis | reverse complement strand
ATGCGACAAGGATGATGAATACCTTGAGGGTTGTTCTCTTGATTTCGAGCGCATGTCAGAACGCTTTGTTCATGGCACCTTCTCATTTTGATGCTCTATTATGGCCCTGGGGTGCAACAGATAGCGTAATAAAGACGCAGTTATAACTAAAATTTCACAAAACGACTCCCTTCATTACATTCTATATCCAACATAAAATACTTTATTATCTCTACCGATCTTTTGATAGTAGAGATATTTTATCAAACCTTAAAAATCCACAAAAGGATTAAAATTAACTTCAGAGTGAAAAAAATAGATTTCATCACAAATAAATCTCTTTCAAAAAAAAATACCCATGTTTTCTCATCCTGAAATTGAATGAGCCATAGTGTTACGCCTACAGAAAGACGACTGTGATCCGTGCAACGAAAATTCCCCCAACTAGAATCACGGTTTTCTATGCTTAAGAGGTGTATGAGATCTAAGTGCACCCATATCACTCGAAATGATCTCATATGATGCACGTACACCGATGATTTCTCGATTGAATGTACAATCAGTGAATTATGACTAAAATTCTCAGCTTACCTTATTCCTTTTCAGTGCCTTCGCGAGTTGCTGCGCTCCATTATCCGTAATCTTGTTCCCATCAAGTCTCAAGTGAGTAAGTGTCTGTATGAAAAACGAATCATGAATGTGAAACTTCATCTAAGCGGTGTTGTCTCAGATCTCTCTCAATAATTTTCGCCATGAATCTTACTATTGTGGTAACATAGTTGTTGAAATATCCACTGATTAGCTCATCCATGCTTGCGGGAAAACATTTAGGAGCTTTCTTTAGCTACCCTCTTAGTTCTTAAATAAAGCTCACATGTAAGTAATAATTTTTACAGTTCATTTTCTTCTCACACTCCTGCACTCTAAAAAAAAAGGTATTTTGCTCAGCCCCCGAAAAGGTTCCGTAGACTTGAAAAAGCTTGCAAATGCATTCAAATGCTCGAAAGAAGAGATTTCAGTTCTGCGAAGCCTTTAAAGGTTCTTCCTGTGTGCGACAGTATAAATATGAGGGAAGCATTATCCAATGTATCTTTCACCTATTGAAACGACTGCAGTTTCTGCGACTCGTCTAAAAGAGGAACAGCAGCCTGAGTTTACACGTCAGCATTTCTGTCACAGAGAATACGTTTGAAAGAAAAGGTTTTCTTTTTGATCCTTTTCTAAAGAATTCAAAGTATAAGGGATTTTTCGTTGCTGTTACTTTTGAACAACCCATCAGCACTCCCAAAAAGGGTAAAGTTCAACCTCGATCTAACTTCCGAAGCATATTCTAGATCATACTAAAAGAGTTATTAAACAATGAGAATCAATAGAATTTCACTAAGCAATCCGAATGAAAATAAAATGGGAGCGATCGAATACGAAAATAGTTTACTTTGTTTGTTTTTAAAACTTCAGCAAATAATTGTGCACCATCATCACTGATTTGATTTGCCCCAAGATACAGTTCAGTGAGTGTCTAGTGATAAGAATGGAAAATCTTGTGAGACTTAGATTGGTTACAAGAGCGTGCATTTTCCATAAGCTATTCTCCCTGGGTGATAACTACAGTAATTATTCTGAAATACACACGAGCAATAAATTAAACAGATATTTTCCCGAATTATATTGTGACGTGCATTCGCATAGCAGAAAGTTCGCCAAAATGAGTTTTAAAAGGCGAATTTTTCGGCAATTAGGCGAACAGCTAATTCTATTTGACTAATAATTAAACAATCTAATATTTTTCGTTATTCTATGTTATATTTAGATATCCTGTAGATTAACTAAAACCTGTTACAATACGTTTCACTAGGTGCGTATCACAGATGGTAGCTGAGACTACACACTCAGCTAATCATCCACATTTATGATTTCTTTTTTTACAATGGTTGAAACAAGAGGAGATAGAATATCTGGTGCAATGGTCCAAACAATCTCAGGAAACTCTGTATCAAAATCATAATAGTCAACACGGTAAGCTACTGATAAAAGTAAACGGATCGCAAAAATATTGAGCGTATTGTTGTAATGGAAAATATCGCTGACTGAAGCCAGATCAACATTTTCTTATCTTATTGTTGGTCCTGTTCACAGAAAAAAGAGGGGTATCCAATGACTGAGGAGTAGGAATTCCTCATCAGTACCCCTAAAGTTCTTTGCATACGAAAGGTAAAAATATGGAATATTCCCGTTAATTTTTGTTCTTACACTCATTTTCACTTCCAAAATTGTGAGAATCAATAATTTGATGCAAAAATTATTTTTAAAACAGCAATATCGAAACTTTCGTGAATGGCGGAACTGTGCTGGAACCGATAGTTGATTCTCATTTCCTCTACGAATCATCACAGCAACACTGGCCATTCCTTGGCACACTAGAAATTCCTATTTCTCGGTCCTTGGACACTGCTGGACTGAGTAGCTTACTTGATTAGTTTTCAATGCATCTGCGAGTTTTTGTGCTCCGTTATCTGTAATCTGGTTCACATTAAGTCCCAACACAGTAATTACCTGCATGAAAAAGAAACTATAAATATGCGACTTGATTGAATCAATGACTTGCCGCATCTGTCTCAGAAATTGTACCATGAATCTCAGTATTGGGACAGAATAATTTTTTAAATATCAGCTGATCAACTTTTCGATATATTCGAGAAAACATTTAGGAGCGTTTTTAGTTATCTTCTTCGTTCTTAAATAAAGCTCACATATTAGTAATAATGTGCACTATTCATTTTCTTATCACACTCCTGTGCGACGGTATAAATATGAGAGAAGCAATATCCAACGTATCTTTCACCTATTGGAACAACTACAGTTTCTGCGACTCATCTAAAAGAGGTACAGCAATCTGAGTTTACATGTCATCATTTCTCGCAAAGAGAATACGTTTGAAAGAAAAGATTTTCTTTTCGATCCTTTTCTGAATAATTCAATGTATAAGAGATTTTTCGTTGCTGTATCTTCTGGACATCTCATTGGCGCTCTTAAAAGGGTAAAGCTCAACCTTAATCTATCTTTTTAGACAAATTCTAGACTATACTAAAAGAGTTATTAAACAATGAGAATCAAAAGAACATTCACTAAGGAATCGGAATGAAAGTAAAATGGGAGCGATTAAATAGAAAAATAGTTTACTTTGTTTGTTTTTAAAACTTCAGCAAATAATTGTGCACCATTATCACTGATTTGATTTGCCCCAAGATACAGTTTAGTGAGTGTCTAGTGGTAAAAGTAGAAAATCTTGTGAAACTTAGATTGGATATAATATTGTATATTTTCACTAAGCTATTCTCACTGGGTGATAACTGCAGTAATTATTCTTAAATACACACGCGCAAAAAATTAACCACATGTTTTCTCGAAATTATAGTGTGGCGTGCATTCACATAGCAGACAGTTCACCAATATGAGTTTTGAAAGCTAGACTCTCATCAATTTCGCGAACAGTCTGCTCTATTTCGCCCAGAATTGAACAATGTAATATTTGTCGTTATCCTATGTTATATTTAGATATCCTGTAGATTAACTAAAGCTTGTTACAATATGTTTCACTAGCTGTCTCTCACAGATGGTAGGTGAGACAACACACTCAGCTAATCATCCAAATTTATGATTTCTTTTGTGAAACACGATCTGAAAGNATTTTCTATAAGTTATTCTCACTGGGGGATAACTGCAGTAATTAGACTTAAATATACACGTGCAAAATTTAAACAGATATTTTCTGGATATTATATTGTGGTGTGCATTCACATAGCAGAAAGTTCTTCAATTAGGTAAAGAGTCAGTTCTATTTGGCCCATAATTAAACGATCTAATATTTGTCGTTATCCTATGTTATATTTAGATATCATATAGATTACCTGAAATCTGTTACAATGCGTTTCACCAGACGTCTATCGCAAATGGCTTGTGAGACAACACACTCAGCTAATCATCCAAATTTATGATTTCTTTTTTTTTACAATTGTTGAAACAAGAGGAGAGAGAATATCTCATAGAATGATTCAAATAATATCAGGAAATTCGGCGTCAAAATCATAAAAGTCAGCACGCTTAGCTATTGAGAAAAGTAAACGGACCGCAAAAATATTGGGTTTATTGGCGTATAGTAAAAGATCACTGACTGAAGCAATATCATTATTCTCTTATCTTATTCTTGGTTCTGTTTACAGAGAAAAACGAGAGTTTTGATTCAGGCGTGTCACTTTCATGGTGAATCTAATTGTCAGATGATATTTAGTTTCTTTTCTTCGCTGTTTCATTTTCATAGCACATTTTAATTTCTTATCCTTCTACATTTGGTGATCTGGAGCTCGTGTAATTCGTTATTTCAATTTAAGCTTTCACATTTTCATTATATTTACTTCTAAGTGATCGCAAATTTTAGCATATTCTAAGTGAATTTCTCGAGTTGAGACTCACCAATTATGGGCAAAATACTGGATTTCCACATATTCAAAGTTAGAGATATATTAAGCCTTCATACGTATTGCACTCTCTAATAGGTGAGAAAAGTCTGCCGCAAATGGTACCTACCAAGTAGATCAAGCGACTGAGTAGCTTACTTGATTAGTTTTCAATGCATCTGCGAGTTTTTGTGCTCCGTTATCTGTAATCTGGTTTCCACTGAGTCCCAACGCAGTAAGTACCTGCATGAAAAAGGAAGTATAAATATGCGGCTTGATTGAACCAATGACTTATTGCATCTCCCTCAAAATGTTTACTATGGATCTTAGTATTGGAACAACATAGTTTTCAAATATCAGCTGATCAACTTTTCAGTGTATTCGAGAAAATATTTAGGAACTTTTTTAGCTATCTTCTTCGTTCTTAAATAAAGCTCACATGCAAGTAATCATTTTTACTGTTTATTTTTTTTATCATACTGTTGTAAAATAGCATAAATATACATATTCCAATCAAAATTCTATATCTTGCTCACTTTAAACTGCGTGTTTATTTTAGCTGCTATGATAGGAGGCAATAAAGTTAAAGTAGAAACTCTTCAGAAGACTATGATGATGCGTTCTATGAATCTATACAAAGTTCAGATTGTTTAGAGTGTGGGTGTGGCTAATGTAAATATGTTCTCACCATCAAAATGAATGGGCAATGGAATCATGCCTACAGAAATTTGAATATGATGTTTGTAGAGAAAACTTCTCAAGGATAACCACGATTTCCTACATTCACGAAGAGTACGACGTCTGACTATATTTAGATCACTCAAAATATTCTCATCTGACGTAAACCTATCATTTCTAGGTTGAATGTACAATCAGTGAATTAAAACTAAAATTCTCAACTTACTTTGTTCGTTTTCAGTGCCTCTGCAAGTTGATGTGCTCCGTTATCTGTAATCGTGTTCTTCCCAAGATCTAACACAGTTAGTGTCTACGTAAAAAAGAATCATAAAGATTATGCTTCGTCTAAGCGGCTCTGTCTCATATCTCTCTCAATAATTTTCGCCGTGAGTCTTACTATTCAGGTAGCATAGTTATTCGAATATCCACTGATTAACTCATTAATGCTTTCGGGAATATATTAGGAACATTTTTAGCTACCCTCTTAGTTCTTAAATAAAGCTCACATGTAAGTAATAATGTTTACTGTTTATTTTTTTATCATACTCCTGTGCGACAGTATAAATATGACAGAAGCAATATCCAATGTATCATTCACCTATTGAAACAACTACAGGTTCTGCGACTCGTTTAAAAGAGGAACAGCAATCTGAGTTCACATGTCACTATTTCTTGGAAAGAGAATACGTTTGAAAGAAAAGATTTCCTTTTCGATCCTTTTCTGAAGAACTCAAAGTATAAGAGATTTTTCGTTCCTGTTCCTTTTGAACATCTGATCAGCGCTTTCAAAAAGGGTAAACCTCAACCTCGATCTAACTTCCGAAGCATGTTCTAGACTATACTAAAAGAGTTATTAAACAATGAAAATCGAAAGAACATTCACTAAGGAATCCGAATGAAAGTAAAATGGGAGCGATCAAATAGAAAAATAGTTCACTTTGTTTGTTTTTAAAAGTTCAGTAAAAAAATTGTGCACCATTATCACTGATTTGATTTGCCCCAAGATACAGTGTAGTCAGAGTCTAGTAGTAAAAATAGAAACTCTTGTGAGACTTAGATTCGTTAAAAGACACTATATTTTCTATAAGTTATTCTCACTGGGGGATAACTGCAGTAATTAGACTTAAATATACACGTGCAAAATTTAAACAGATATTTTCTGGATATTATATTGTGGTGTGCATTCACATAGCAGAAAGGTTTCCAATTAGGTAAAGAGTCAGTTCTATTTGGCCCATAATTGAACGAAGTAATATTTGTCGTTATCCTATGTTATATTTAGATATCATATAGATTACCTGAAACCTGTTACAATGCGTTTCACCAGACGTCTATCGCAAATGGCTTGTGAGACAACACACTCAGTTAATCATCCAAATTTATGATTTCTTTTTTTTACGATTGTTGAAACAAGAGGAGAGAGAATATCTCATAGAATGGTTTAAACAATACCAGGAAACTCGGCATCAAAATCATAAAAGTCAACACGCTTAGCTACTGGTGAAAGTAAACGGATCGCAAAAATATTGAGCGTATTGATGTAAAGCAAAATATCACTGACTGAAGCAATATTATCAGTCTCTTATCTTATTCTTGGTTCTGCTTACAGAGAAAAATGAGAGTTTTGATTCAGACGTGTCACTTTCATAGTGAAGCTAATTGTCAGATGATATTTAGTTTCTTTTCTTCACTGTTTCATTTTCATGGCACATTTTTATTTCTTATCCTTCTACATTTCTTGATCTGGAGCCTGTGTAATTCGTTACTTCAATTTAAACTTTCACATTTTCATTATATTTACTTCTAAGTGATGGGAAATTTTAGTATATCCTAAGTGAACTGCTCGAGTTCAGCTAAACATCGAATTCTCGCGCATTCATAGCTACAGACAAATTAGACCTTCATACGTATTGCACTCTGTAGTAGATGGTACCTATAAAATAGATCAAGCGGCTGAGTAGCTTACTTGATTAGTTTTCAATGCATCTGCGAGTTTTTGTGCTCCGTTATCTGTAATCTGGTTCCCATTAAGTCCCAACACAGTAATTACCTGCATGAAAAAGGAACTATAAATATGCGACTTATTGAATCAATGACTTATTGCATCTCTCTCAAAATTTTTACTATGAATCTTAGTATTGGAACAACATAGTTTTCAAATATCAGCTGATCAACGTTTCAGTTTATTCGAATATATATTTAGGAACTTTTTTCAGCTGTCTTCTTAGTCTACAAATAAAGCTAAGATTTAAGTAATGATTCTGACTGTTAATTTTCTTATCATACGTCTTGTAAAATAGCATAAATATACATATTACAATCAAAATTATATATCTTGTTCACTTTTAGTTGCATATTTATTTTAACTGCTATCGTAAGAAGCAATAAAGTTAAAGTAGAAACTCTTCAGAATACTATGATGATGTGTTCTATGAGTCTATACAAAGTTCAGGTTGTTTAGAGTGTGGGTGTGACTAATGTAAATTTGTTCTCACCATCAAAATGAATGCGCAATGGAATCATGCCTACAGAAATTTGAATATGGTGTTTGTAGAGAAAACTTGTCAACGAGAACCATGATTTCCTACATTTACGAAGAGTACGAGATCTGACTATATACAGATCACTCAAAATATTCTCATCTGACGTAAACCTATCTTTTCTAGGTTGAATGTACAATCAATGACTTAAGACTAAAATTCTCAGCTTACTTTGTTCGTTTTCAGTGCCTCTGCAAGCTGTTGTGCTCCACTATCCGCAATCGTGTTCTTCTCAAGTCCTAACACAGTTAGTGTCTACATGAAAAAGAATGATAAATATTATGCTTCATCTAATCGGTGTTATCTCACGTCTCTTTCAAAATTTTCACAATGAACCTCAGCATTTGGCTCGGATAACTCTTCAAATGTCAGCTGTTAACCTCTTCTATGCATTTGGGAAAAGATGTTTGAACTTTTTTTCAGCACACCTTCTTTTTCTCTTAAAACAGGGAAATGACCGAAACTTAAAGTAAAAATTCTTCAGAATACTATGGTAATGTTCTCTATAGATCTAACTAAAGTTCAAATTCTTGAATTGATGTGATTTCATATTGCGAGCAAACGCAATTGAATATCGCAAGAACATTATCATATACGTAAGAGCGTTAATGTCATCATTTTGGCGTGAGCAGAAAACCTATCATCGAAAACATTTTCTTTGCTATCCTTTTCTAAAGCAGCCAACGTAAAAGTAGAAGAGGATTTTTATTTTTATGCGTTCTACATGTCTTATTTACGTTCTTAAATAATGTGAAGTTCTGACCCAATCTAATTGTATTGGGGCGCGAATTCAAAGCTGCGTCACAATTAGTCTCTCATACGTAATGGACTCAGCTGCAAGTGAGAAATTCCTTAGTAATAATTTGTATCTATCAAACTAATAAGGCTGCATAATTGCTTACTTGATTGGTTTTCAGTGCCTCTGCGAGTTGCTGTGCTCCGATATCCGTAATATTGTTCTCACCAAGTCCCAACGTAGTAAGTACCTGCATGAAAAATGAACCATTTTATATGAGACCTCATCTAATTAGTGTTGTCTCAAGTTCTCCTCAATAATTTTCGTAGCTAATCTTAGTATTTGGAAAGTATAGTCGTTCGAATATGAGCGGATTAATTCTCTAATGCATTTGAAAGAGGACCAAGAGCTTGTTTCAACCATATGTTTATGCGGAAAACATAACATGTTAGGAATGATTTGAACTTTTTATTTTATTTTCACTTTCACCTATGACAGTATAAATGTATTTACCACTTCTAAGTGCATATTAGTTTTCGCTATAATCATGGGAATGAATACAAGCAAAGTAGAAACGCCTCATGATAATGTACTCTACGAATTCATCCTAAGTTCAACATCTTCATTTGAAACGACTACAACTACTTAGCATCGTTTGCTAGAGGCACAAAAGTTGAACATCACAATGACGGTGTCATATATGAGTTCACATGTCATCATCTTTTGTCTTGAAAATAACGTTAGAATAGACAAGGATTTTAATTATAAAGAGTTCTGAATGTTTTATTCATGCTCTTAAAAAAGTAAATCTGAACTTCAATTCTCGTTTCTAGACGTCTTCACAACCAAACTGAGACAGCCATCCGACAATAAAAATCAAAATCATTTTCACTAATAAATTCTAGCTAAGATAGAGGTGAAATGATTCAGTACGAGAATAGTTTACTTTGTTTGTTTTTAAAACTTCAGCAAATAATTGTGCGCCATTATCACTGATTTGATTTGCCCCAAGATACAGCTGAGTGAGATTCTAGTGATAAAAATAGAAAATCTTATGAGACTTAGATTGGATATAAGATCGTGCATTTTCAACAAGCTATTCTCGTTGGGTAATAACTACAATAGTTATTCTTAGATACGCACGCACAAAAATTGGGAATATATTTTCTCTAGAGTATATCCGAGCGCGCAGCCAAAACTAAATAACAATTAGGCTCTCATATATAATGTATTAGACAGTAGGTGAGAAATACCTTAGTAGTGAATTCTACCTATCAAATTTATCAAACGACAGAGTTGCTTACTTGATTGGTTTTCAGCGCATCTGCCAAATATCCAGCTCCTGTATCTCCGATTTGGTTCTGATATAAGCTCAGGGTTTGCAGTCTCTACAATGTAAGAGAAAATCTGGTTGTAGTAATCGTCGCCCGCTAGTATCTAATCTCTATTGATTTGTGAAAGTGAACAATAGAGCCCTGTTCAGACTATTAATTGACTTCTCTGTGGTAAACCCGATCTATTGGAAAGACACAAGTAGAATGAATCGTCCTAGAGATTAGCATCTAATTCTTTCAATTCAACGATTACGCTGGATTTTGAAGAAAACAGAGCATAAAATTATATTGTCAGATGTTTCAGAATGGAGAGGCTTAATCCGGTTTTGATTTCTTACGAATATTCAAAGAAAGCACAATTCATTATGTAAGTTTCTGCCTACTGACTCTCAAATTTATAATTTCAACTTAGATTTGCGGTACCGGTACATCAAATACGGGTGAGAGAATTACAAAACTAATCGCAGAGTTATGTCAAACAATAAATACATGAAAGTAAGTCTTCAGAGAACTGAATCA
>CAJNYU010000461.1:20596-53508 GCA_905331475.1 Rotaria socialis | reverse complement strand
CATGGCGCAAGAATAACAATATCAATTAACAATATGGCAAAGTTGGTTGTATAGCACCCATTCGTGTCGAACTTTGAATGGTATGATGGATATTATCTAAACTGATGACATCAGAGGGTAACAGGCTGATGGATGTCTCAGCTCAACGCTAATGGCGATCTACGTGGCTCTCATCGTACAAAGACAAAAGACTGTTTTTTTTCCCTTCCCTTGTCTCCCTTTTTTTAACCTGTTTGTTAATATAATTAGGTGTTTGTTCATTGTATTATGTTTCTCACCCTACACCGGAGACGGTAAGGGCCTATAAATAAAAAAAAATAAAAACTGAATAGGAAAATGTGATTTGATCATCATTCGTCTTTTCTTCGAGCTATAGATAAGTCGCATCGTATCGCACTACTTTTTTCTTTCTTTGTATATCTATTTTCTCTTCCTTCTTTTTCTTTTAAGCAACTCGCTGAGCGTGTAAAAGGAAAAATATTATCTTCATTATTTTTTAACAATATTGTTGAAATAGAGTCATTTTAAATGACTTCTTCTTCAAGTAATATTTTACAAAACTGTTTAAATGAGACTTCGGTGGTTTCGGCTCCAGTTTCATCAAATATGCTTATTGATTCACCAACTGTACCTATTCAAAATAGACTTTCGTCTAATATTTCATTTGATGGCTTCTAACAAGTAGAAAATAAAACGAAAAGGAAAATCAAACGTAGATTTGCGACATTTTCAATTAAGAAAAAACGTTCACTTGATCAGACAAATATTAATTCAAAACCTGTTGTACCTGCTCCTGTGATTTCTTCACCAACGCCAATTTCTACTGAACCTGTTATACAGAAGGTAGTTCAACATGTGAAAGATATTCAACAAGTTTCAAGTGGCCTACAAGCTCAAGATGTTCGACCTTTTTCGCATCCGCAACAGATTTCGATCACTACCGAATCTACTCGTTATGCACAAACACGTTATCCGTTTCCAGCCTTTATCATTAGATTCAGTACTAGTAAAGCCACATCGAACAAAATTAAAGAAGATTTAATTGATCATTGCATCCAAAATTACCAAATGGAAATCAACATATTAAATTGTCGTTTATCTAATCGAAGCTCCAGCAACGAATATGATTTTCTTATTTTCTTAAAAGATTCTTCTTCTTTTTCGTTTCTATTAAATCAAAACAATTGGCCTGATTCCTTTAGTAATGGGAATTATATATTTCCATATTCTCCAGCTATTCCACCTCAATTATCCCTGTCAATAAAAAATGTGGATCTTCGTTTAGATTTCAATGAATTTGGTCAAGAAATTAAAACACGTTATCCACGAATTAAAAATGTTATTAGATTAAAAACAAATTTAACAATGATATTAAATTAGTTAAACTTGAGTTTTCTTCTGTACGTGAAGAATTATTAACTAAAAGAAAAATTACTATTGGTTATATAGTCTATGATATCGACGAGTATTTAGCATCTGCAAATATTTTAATCTGTTGTAAATATATGGGTTTAGGCCACTTCATGAAACAATGTACCCAGGTCAAGAATACATGTCGCACGTGTGATGAAAGTGTTGATGATTTAAAATTACATATTTGCTCTAAAATCGAATAATGTATTCATTGTGGTCAAAATCATAAGTCTAATTCTGTTAAATGCCAAGTAGTAAAATCATTTAGATCTGAATTAACACATAAAGTATTATCTTCTAATAATTGTCCAATTTCTTCCGGCGCCAATAACATGAGCAATTCAAGTTTCAAATATTCCAGATCTGATTTTCCACCTATGCCTATGCCTCAATCTGCGCCAACTAATCCTATTAATAATACCATGTTATCTAAATTAGATGATTTAATTAGAAAAATTTCGGAAGTAAATAATCATCTTACAAATCTTGAATTAAAGTAATTAATATACATGTTACTATATCACACTTATCCACTAGTTTGTTTACAGACTTATAATCTCGCTCGTTGTGAAATAGTACAATTAGTGTGACCAATAGAAATTGAGCTTCGGTACTCTGTTTTGTTGATGAATGATTTATATTTTGTCCAAAATGTGGAGTGAAAAATTCTGCATCGATTGATATATGATTCGCATTTTTTAAAGAAAATCACTAGGTCAAAAAATGCGAATTATTGAAAATGTCTTTAAATTATGTCCACCACTTTATATTTATAATGATTTGCTTTTTTTTCAGAATGAAAAGTATAATCGTTAAAATTTGAAAGGTTAATAATTTTCTTCAAGCTATAGAAACAATCGATATTTGATCCTTTTCAACAGTTTGTTTTTTTCAAAATTCAAACCAATTATAGGAGAACAGTTAGCATTCAAAAGACCAATATGCTCAACGTTTAAAAAATTTTGATTAATACAATAAATAATAGATGAAGTTATAAAGAATCTTCTCGACGTTTTCGGTGTATAGGTGCGGTATACATGTTTATCAAAGGAAGGTCGAGAAAATTATACATTGACATCGTCAAGTTCGTCGCTTCATTTGGCTAATGCTTTACTCGACTTTGAAAATAAGATATTCATGAGTGGTTTTTAAAAAGTAGAAACATTTTAAGTAGAATTTTGTTTCAATGCAAAATTTGATGAAAGCTTGATTATCATGATGAATATTCTCATTATATGTGCATTGTGCTTAGAACAATATTCTTTTATTTTTCTTATCTGTAAGCTAAAAGAGTGCTAAAAGGGTGATGCACTATTTTATCATGGAAATGTTTTTAATGTAGAAGATTAAGAATATTTCCATGATTTATGCTAACTAAACTCAGAGGATGTATCATGTCCTTGATATTTGAAAATTTACTTATATTAAAATAAATATGAACTCAATTCACCGAAAATGATNCGTGACGTAACAAACCATGTTTCAACTTACCAGTCGAGCGCTGTGCTAATAGAATTCTATCGAGTGTAGCCAATGCCAAGAAGGTGACTACAAGCTGATTTCCGTAACTCGAGGCAAATTGACGAATTTTACATAAAACATCGCTATGTGACGTGATGGAAATTCCAAAACCTTTCTGCAATATGCGTGTTAGGAGCACAGAATTTAGATAGATCAGATCGACTAAAGCTTCCCAAAATAAATAGATAGAGCAAGCTCGGATACGTAATGAGCGTGATCTATAGACGATCAGATTACCAATACTGCCAATAAAACCAGTTATGTAAATGAGAAGTCCCAAATAAATATTCAATTGAGCTGGAGCGATCAAGAGATCACTGCTGACGTTACTCGAACTCATAGTATACTGAAATGTTAACTGCTTGCAAAATAAAGTATGTCACGAAAAAGAACAAAGTCATAAAAAGACATTCTACCTTTAACTGCTTGCAATGAATTGGTTCTAATTGGAAGAAACTTATCTTCAAAGTTGAGCGAGAGAAATTCATTCCGTAGGCAACTATAGTGACACAAATTAGCAACGACCGAATGGGTTGTCTTCAAAAAATGTGTATTAAAAGATACTCGAAAACATTTTGCAAACAAAATTTTCAACTTAAGAATGTTTTATTGTTGAAGCATCGAATAGTTAACATAGTTTACTTGTACGAGAATAATATGCGCGGAATTAAAAGAGTTACTACCGTTGTAAACAATTGTTTACATATACATTTTTTTATTTTTAGGAATTTTTAGGAGACTTTTTCTGTGGTAAATTATATGATTATCTTAGATCATTCTAATGATCACAATAGAAAAGCTATCTAGATTTTCTATGTCATAAGTTTTGTTTTTATCTCAAGGAATCGTAAAAATATATTGAAATCTAAGTATAGTTTGTAATCGATTTAATACATTGATAAGAAAAATTTTTATTTTCTTTATCAATGGTTTATTTGTCATGTCAAATGTTCGTAAAAATGTATTTAAGTCTACCAATAGTTAGTAAGCGAATACGTAAATTGAAATAGAGGTACTTACTTTTTAGCTCAAAGGGTTGTTTATTTTTTTTAAACGATTGCAAATGTTTGCTAAAGTAAGTATATAGTTCACGTGTTATTTTACTTCAATCTAATAATCTGATTTAAATTTTAAATATTTCTAGGATTCTCTAAAAAGCGTACCAAATTAGATACTTCAAAAAATTCTTAATTTCACGAAACGAATAGTTAACGTTATATGTTTCTTATTTCTAAATCGTCTATTGTGATCATTAGTGTATCTGAACTATAATTCATATAACTTACCAATTTGAATGAGCAAGTGGTTAGGTGAATATAGATAATAATTTTATTATATATATATATATCATGTAAAATTATTCCAGCAGGAGACATGTTAATATTTATTTGAGTAGTTATGTTAATGAAAGAAAACAGAAAGGCGCGCTTTATCAAATTGCTTCATTATTGGTAATTATAGAGAAAAATATGCTATTATGAAGTTGAGGTTTATTGTATTTTATCAAAAAATGAAGAAATATCATGAACATGACACTAATAAAGCTTATAAACAGAGAGAAGTTATATCAACTTTGTCGATTGAGATTTTAGAAATAGTAGTAGCTGGTTATATAATATGTATTTATCTTGATGTTTTTATTGTAGCGACTGGATGTGTTATTAGTTGAACGAGATAGGAACGTATAATTCTCAATTTTTAGTCTGATTTAATAAAAAAAGATGAAACGCGAAGTGTTCAAAGGAAAGCAGAATTATTTTAATGTTTAATTATAAGAAAGTTTTAAAATGATTTTATTAGCACTATCATATTTTAAATAATTATGAAATGTTCAATAAATAATAATGGTATCTTTTTTATGCTTTTATTAGCTTCTTTATTTCTAATTTTTGAGGATAGTTAGAAAAGGGTGTAGGTGTATGTGCAGATTCAGCGGATACCAACAACCACACCCACACCCCAAAGTTATCTTTGGTTTAATCAAAACTTAATTCTATTGCCTTCCTTCATTTAAACAAAAAATAATTATACACACATAAAAACCAACCAAACTGATGAATTCTTTGCTCCTTTTTCTTCGTTCTTGACAGAGAGAGAGACTCAAGATAACAAAAGATAAGCATACTCTGAAGAAGACGAAGTTGTTCACACAACGACACTCTAAAGCTTGTACCCACGGAAAGCAAACGAAAGTTGGAAAAAAATAATCATGAAACTCGTGACAGTTGAATTCTATTCTTTCGTTTTTTGTTGATAAATATATCTGCAATAGAACAAGGTATGCATCTGTTGTTGAGTATCAACAGAGAAAAGATAAAATACCCACATTTAATGCCATAAAACATATCCAGAAAAAGAGTAAGCTATAGACTATATAAATCTAAACGAGGCTAGTGTCTCAACAACACATTACTATTCATCATTTGTATCAAGCAACAGCACGTAATGAACATGAGTGGACAAAAATCCAAGTCAACCGCTCCAAAACCAACAGCTGGTGCTACAGTGAGTAGAACAACTACATCAGATGCCATTCGACCAAGACGTCGGATGACTCAAAATTATTTGGTCATTTGGGTCGATGGCAACATCAATGAAAACACCGAAGACTGCCGGAATACGCTGGCACAATTGCGCGTAGTGGTAAGTGAAGTGAATGTATGCAGAACACCCGAAGGATGTACCGAGTTCCTCAATAAGATGGATGAGGGGAAAGCTTTCGTCATTTCATCTGGTGCTTTAGGACAAAGCCTCGTAAATGACATTCATGGTATGCCAAAAGTGGATGCCATTTACATTTTTTGCGGCAACAAGGCACGCCATGAAGCATGGGCAAAAGATTGGCCAAAGATTCGAGGTGTATTCACCTCAGTCAAACCAATATGTGAATCACTCAAAAAGGTTGCTCATGAATGCGATCATGATTCAATTCCGATGAGCTTCGTTCCGAAGCGATGTGCATCAGATGCAGCATCGAACGAACAAAATCTTAACCAATTACCGCCAGCCTACATGTATTCGGTGATTTTCAAGGACATCGTATTAGAAATCAATGATGATGACACCAAATCTATGAATAATTTAGTGAAGTTTTGCGAAAAACAAAATATTCCTGAAACAGAAATAAATGAATTAAAGCGTAAATACCAGAAAAAATCACCGGTCTGGTGGTATACATGTGAGATGTTTCTCTATGGCATGCTTAATCGTGGGTTACGATCGCTCGATATGGAAGTGATGTCCAAGTTAGGCTTTTTTATTCGAAGTCTTCATCTGCAATTGGAACAATTGCATAAGGAACAGTCGGTGAATTTCCAGAAACCATTTACCGTTTATCGTGGTCAAGGACTCGGCAAAGAAGACTTTCAGAATCTACTGGATTCAAAAGGAGGTCTACTATCATTCAACAACTTTCTTTCGACTAGTATGGAACCAAAAGTGGGCATGGAATTTGTTGAACGTGCTCTGCAAAAAAATCAAGACATTGTTGGTGTTATTTTTATTATGAAAATTGATCAAAGTAAAATATCAACTTCGAATACTCCATTTGCTATGATTGATGAACACAGTGCTATTCGAGGAGAGAAAGAAATACTATTTACAATGCACACTGTTTTTCGTGTCGTTGAAATGAAACAGACGACTACGAATAGTCGTCTTTGGGAAATACAATTGACTATTACCGATGAGAATGATCCACAACTTTCTGCTCTTACCAATCGCATCAAAGAGGAGATCACCGGTAGTGGATGGTATCGAATGGGTAAATTGATGCTCCAAGTGGGTCATTTAGATCAAGCTGAAGAACTCTACAATGAATTACTCGAGAGTGCTTCCACTGATAGTGATAGAGCATTTATCTATCACCAGCTTGGATGGCTGAAAGACGATCAAGGTAAATATCCAGAAGCAGTTAAATTCTACGAAAAATCACTCGAAATCAAGCGGAAAACTCTTCCAGAAGATGATGCTTCATTGGCTGCTACTTATAGTGTCATTGGCACAGTGTATTATAACATGGGTGACTACTCGAAAGCACTTGAATTTCACGAAAAAGCATATAAAATCTATGAGAAAACTCTACCTCCGAATCATCCCAATTTGGCTACTTCCTACAATGAAATCGGTGTAGTATATAACAACATGGGTGAATACTCGAAAGCACTTGAATATTACGAAAGATCACTTAAAATAAGAGTAATATCTCTGCCTGAGAATCATCCCTCTTTGGCTGCTTCCTACAACAACATCGGTGCAGTGTATACAAACATGGGTGAATACTCGAAAGCACTAGAATTTCATAAAAAATCCCTCAAAATAAGAGAAATATCTCTGCCTGAGAATCATCCCGATTTGGCTCAATCCTATTGGAGTATAGGCGATATCTACAACAAAATGGCTGACTATTCAGAAGGACTTTCACTTCTAGAAAAGGCACTAGATATTTTTCGAAAGTCACTCCCTTCAACACACCCACGTATTCAGAACCTAATGAATAGTATAGCAGCAGTGAAAAAGAAATTGTAAATGTTTATTTTCTCTAGTACCCATGTCGAATAGAACGGTCCGTAAACGGCCCGTAAACGGCCCTAAACGACTAAAAACGGCGAAAAACGGTAGGCGTTACGATGGCCAGATGCGAAGTACCAGAAAACTATGTGATACGGCGAAAAACGGTGGCCTTTTAGGTGACGTTTTCCGAGTTGTCGGAAACGACTACCTTCTAAGACGAACGTTTTTTACCGTTTTGCATCTGTTTTATTTGGAGATAGAAATATGGGTAAAATACATACTTAGACACCAGGAAGAGCCCCCCATGGTCATGAAACGGGTTCACATAGTGGACCACGCCAGACTGGTAGGGCAATGTAAACAAGGTGTGACGTACAAATACGACGACAGTGACCTCGTGTACATGAAAAGGCCTTCCTAGTTCTACACTATTTCGCCGTTTCTAGTAACAATGAGTGGCTCTTCTTTTTTTCTGTTTTGTATTTTTTTGCGTTAAAAATAAATTTCAACTTTTATTATTCCGTCCGGAATAATATTTTAATTCGACTCAACTCAATCTCCCATTCTCATCTCGTCTCATTTAATTTAATTTTTAGTTTTTATTATTGATTTTATTTTTGATTTTATTGTAGTTTATTTTTAAATTAAATTAAATTTTTATTGCGTCGAATCGTTGCTATGAACAATCTAAAGGAAAAAAAACGAAATTATAACTATTTTATTTTTTGAATTTATTTAAAAAGAAAAAAAGAAATGGTAATTGGATTGTAAATAATGTAACAGCATTATAGCACCCTTAGAAATCAAAAGAAATTAATTTATTGTTTTATACCTACATTTTTTTATTTGTTATCGGGACTGGTTGGTTGTTATTGATAGATGAGGATAAATTCTAAAAAGAGAAAGAAATAGCTTAGTCACTGTTTTTAAAGAAGAATTGTTATGAGAAAGTAATAATAATAATAATAATAATAATTTCATTGTAATTGTAATGCATTGTTAACCCTTTGTATATTGTAATGTAACACCCCTGAAAATCAGAAACATTATTTTTAAATTAGATGCTTACTTATTTTCTACTCGAAGATTGAGTCGATTGAATTGAATGATTTGAGAAACGTAAAACAACGTATATTTATATGTTATTCCATGCAAGAAAAAGAAAAATAACAATAACAATTTCTTCTTGATAATTGATTATGTGATCAATTTGACGATTGATAGTATTATCGGTTTATTGATGACCGTCTTTTCATTAGTTGACTAATTGATAGTCAATTGTTTTATGTTAACGGTATCATTGTTATCCATTGCATCGTGATGCAAACAATATCTCGCCTTTTTTAAGAAATGAAGAATATTCACAATGCGCTCATGTTCAATATTTGATCCATCAATAATGATTAAATTAAATGAACATATTCAATCAGCAAATGTTTTTATGTCATCTAATGTTTTGACTACTATTTTGATATTGAGGGGTAAAGAAACAATAACATAAAAAATGAAATTTTTACCAATATTAATACAAAAGTATGATGTGATTTTATGAATGTATAAAACTTGAACAATTAAAAAACGATGTAAGTCATTCATTGCAAACAAGGTTTTTTATTTGCTGATGAAGAAATTCTTTTATGAATCATTTATTAAGTTAAATTTTTCTATATTGATCACATATGTGAATGCTCTTATTTTTTTCATCGTACGTTTGACATTTGAATTAAAAATTAAAAAGTTGTTTTTTATCAAAAACGTATATTTCACTATAAATTCATAAAAATTAATGATCCCCTGTAAAACTAACAAGGTAACGCGACGTTAGCGTCGCCAATCCTCTACTGAAAGGATTTAGTCATGTGGGACGTAGCTATCCAAAACTATCTAGCTGAGAGACTTCACATTTTATAGCTTCGAAATGATTTTCATGTAAAACACGATTGATAACCGAGCATAAATAGAAAACTAGCTTGGAAGTATCACCAAGAAAGCGGTATTTAATTAATATTTACTAATATTATATGGCGATACTGAAGTTGAGTGCATCCGATCTGCTACAGCTCAAGCTATGCTCCCAAAAACTTCCGATCAGCTTAATAACGGAGTGAAAAAAAGACCCATTCAGGAGAGCTATGATCGAAATACTCCATTTTAGTAAAGTTACAACTCAAATTGGTCTATCAACTAGATATTTAACATGAATCTGCACGAGTAGATCAGAGATTACATCAACGTGACTTTTTATCACTCGATTTCGGTTAGATTTGTCCTAATTTTTGCTCCACCTCATGTGGGTTCATTTTGTTTCGGTGCATTTCCCGTCTCGAATGCATATATTCATTCTCAGGTGCGCGTTCACAGATAGATAAATCTAAGATTTACATCTTTTGAATCAAATCCACTAGCAATCAGGAAAAACTAAACTTATTAAGATAATCAGGACAAATATGAATTTCAAATGTTTCACACGAGTTGAGCAATTATTTCACGACCAATCTTCGGAAAAAATTCAAAAGATGTCCTATTTTCGAAAATTGTTTCGACTTTTCTGATCAAGACAACGTGTAACTGTTCTATAAGTCTGCAAGGCCTGTAGTCCTATAATCACAACAGATTTTTAACTAGTGGGGGCGGCTAGTTTTGTCTCATATATGCGGTGAACGTGATCCTTTTAAACACTGCACTATTGATTGAAAGTTTCGCCTCATTCTATAATTATTAGATAAAAACGAAGAGACCCAGGTCGTTCAATCCCAGTATAGGAACCGATCAAAACCTATCCGATCCGACCAGGAAACCAACGAAATCCTATCGGATTTCACAAGGATTTCATACAGTTCCTATCGGATTCCGGGTCCAGGAATTGATGTTGGATCCTCAGGGTCGGATTCCAATAAATTCCTGAATACAGAATCCTACAGGATCCTAATCTAGTAAAGTTTTCAAATCCGACAATCCAATTACCGAGGAATTCCGACTGTATCTAATCGAGAAATAAATTTTCAAAAATTTAATTTTAAGATAAATGAAAAATCAAGAAGTTTAAATTTAACTAAATTTAAATTGAGTTATTTGAAATTCAAATTAGTTACATTTTGAAAACTAGTAGATAAACATATTTTTTTGTTTGATTGCTACTATTTAAAGTCTATTTTGAGTATCTTTCCTGTTTTCTAAAGTTAAAGATAGTCATTCTTCTACGAATTGTGCTATTAAATATATTTTTTATGAGTATTCCAGTATTCTGAAGAAGAAAGACGACGGATCCTGTATAATCTGTAGAGAAATTTTGACTATTATGAACAAATATTCACCTAAAATATTAGGTTCTCCTCTCATTTAGTAGTTACTACTGTTAAAGTCACGTATTTTCCTCATAGCAATGATGCGTATCCCCATGCAAACAATTTATTAAATTTAAAATTTGAATGATTTTTCAGTCTAAAATTTAGATTTAATTTTTTGTATGAGAAAAATTTAAATTAAATAAACTGTAAATTGACACGCCTAATAAATAAAGAAGAGTCATCACGTTGTATGATCTTTTATAGTCATTTGATATTTTCTTTTAAGCCATAATTAGTGTTCATTATACAGAACTTCACTTTGAAAAAAATTGCTGTGTCAAACCATGAGATATCCAAGACAAGGAAGCGTGCATTATAGGAGGTTTTACTGTAGCTACATCTGTAGCACTCATAGACCTATCATCTTGTTGTGACAGAAAAGAGCAATAAGAGGCGAATTGATATCCATAACAACCCATGAAGCAAGCGAATGATGGTGAAAAATTCATCAGTATCAAGTATTTTTCTATTAGCTTCAATTTTTCAGAAAAAAAGAGGAAAAAGAGGATAAAAAGAGGAAAAGGAGAATAAAAAGAGGAAAAGAGGAGGAGGAGTGGGATGCCAGCTAATAGTTAACAAAATATGATGTGATTTTATTAAATCTATTACAATAAACTACTCGTGTCAGGCATGTAATAAGAAGCCAAATCTAAGAAAAAATAATGCATAAATTACAAGAAAAGGTGATCGAAATGATTTTTCTCCGCTGTTGGACATAGACATTCGTCTCATTGTCTTTATATGAATGCTATGCGCTCGTATAGACACAGTGACATTTTGAACAGCGGGATTGTCACCAGTAATTAAAATCTCCTCTTCAAGAATATCTTCACGCATTCGCATGCTCGCGACTACAAATACACCGTTATATTTAAATGGTGACACTAACACGTTATGAATCCATTGAACTGCTATCTTGCCACCGCCACCATTATCAAAATACAGATCATCAGGACCATGCCCTCGGCAGAAGCGATTGTCTTTAGTAAGTTTTATTGTACCATTCTCTTTAAAAATGCCTCGCCACATGGTGCAACTGCCATCAAACATTGGATAGGGTCCAATCTCCAATGTCGTATTCCAACCAGCACCTATTTCACCTTCTGGATACGCTTGAAGCGTACCATGCCAAGTACCAGTCCAATTAGTCTGTACTGTTCCCGATGCACTCATAGGCCAACCTGAACATAGAAAAAAATCGTGTCTGTATGTTTCTAAATTTCAATAATAGAAATGTTGAAAATTTTGGAAACATATGATGAACAGTGGCTTAGGTACAGAAAATCAAATGGATAACGACTTTTACTACGATTTAAGAGAAAATATGTGAAAATAAGTTTTGCATCAGATGGTAATGTACAGTACATTTGTTTGTCATATGCCGTATTTGGCAGTCATAGAAGAGTCAGTTATATTCCTATCTATGCTCAGTTTGTAAATGATGCAATCGGACACACGAATGATGTTGTAACCATTGTGAAGGATGCGTCGTTATAGATAGTTTATTCTTCTGTGTTTCACGCTTGCATACCGCCAATTAGTCTATCGCTTGATGTGATGAGTCTACGATGTCTGTCTTCGGTTCTAAATATACATATCATTCTCTTCCTCTCTGTCCTTTCCTTCTTGACGTTACTCTTCTCTCTTGTAATCGACTATATAAACGTCTGCTTTGTATGTAAACGATGCGATTTGTGATATGAAGACGCTAAATAAAGCGTAGTTTCATCAGCGCACGCATCTCTTGTATCTAAAACCGTCACACCGTATAAATAACTTTACCAAGAATATCTGTGTACTTTTAATGTAAAATACTTCATGTGAAAATAGTCGGTTACTATACTCAGTTGTTAATCAGAAAGAGGTTTCTCTTCTGCCATTGTATACTTACCATCAATTTTCTTGCATTCGACAACAGCAATCAGAAACAGAAAGATGACAAGACATGATCTACATTCATCCATTGGCATGAGATAAAAAATAGATAAATTATTTTTACCAACAGGTAGATTTATACGATGAAGACTTTAAAATAGTATATTATAATTTCATTCAGTTTTCTTTTCCTCTCGGAGACCGAGAACGCGTTGATTTTTAATCTGAAGAAAAAAATACAATCAAAATTTCACTAAAAATGGGTGTGGATCTAGGTATCCTTCAGTGGAGAAAGACCCACACCCCACCGTTATGAAGGTGGTTGTTGACTACCATAAGTATCTACGTAGTTTTCACTGAAAAAAAACTGCGCAACTTATTTTCGACGCTGGGAAACCGAATTACACAGTTCTTCGAAAATACAAAGAACATAGTTAAAATAAATTTCCTGATGTAGAATGTACAGCTCTTCACACGTTATCAAATCAAATATTTTGTATTTTTACAAAACATCTTGAATGACAAGAAAACAGAATACAAAATGCCACCATTTATGGTAATTTTAATTTTTTTTGCAAAATATTAAATTATTTATATTTCTAAAATTATCAAAATAGAAGACTAAAATTCTTATGTGAATTAGAGCTACTCGTGTAGAATATATGTTGTGAAAATTACCTGATTTAAAAGAAATCAGAACCTAAGAAACAGATATCATATGAGGAGGATCAAAGTCTGTCATGAATCCCATACGGATAAAATCGTTTCTGAACGACGTGACTTCACAAAATTACAGTGCCTATATTTCAGAACTATGAATTTATTTCGAACTCAGCTTCCATGCATTCTTCGCATGTTTCCACGTACTCTAAAGACTCTAAAAGATAGCCTAGAAAATCTTTACTAAGAAAATGATATCGATTTTACTAGAAGCATTTCAATTTCAACTATTTGTGAATTGAAATGCTTATTCCGAAAACCAAATAACAAATTTCACACAGGAGTCTTAAAATGTGGGAAGGTATGAATGTTTATCTCTTATTCTCTCAGACCCGAAATAGAAGAGATGGAAAAAATATTCTCAGTAATGCATGTGTCCATATACTACCGGGAACGAATTTTGCTTGCACTAACTCTTGCTAGTAGAGCCTTTATTGTTTATTGAATGAATATATTCCATAAGCAAACTGATTCTTCTTCCTTTCTTATGTACTATGTGATGAGATAGAAAAAAATACTCTAGAGAGCATTGCAGAATATCAAAAATAGACTAAATAGAATACTGAGATACCCAATAGTATGTAGAACAGAAAACAGACATCGGGGTGATAAGAATAAAGATATTGGTGGAGAAAAGTGCAGAATAGCAATGATAAGGATAAAGGTACAGAATATTTCTAATAGACTGTACAGAATAACATAATGATAGCAGGATAACAAGAATATAGAATAGCAACGATGACGATGCAGAATATCTGTATTCATCGTATTAATGGATAGTACAACAATGAGAGGAGAATAAAACTAGTCATAAGAAACGCAAATGCCCTGTTTGAGTGTAATAAGTATAAATCAAAGTGACTGAGAAGAGTGCAACTACACAATGGTACACTCTCGTTAGCTGAATAAATGATAAAACGAAACTGATAGTATATCGTCCTATTTCGAGTGGATTTAGTAGATACACTGTAAAAATATCCGTATTCTACAAAACTCAATCAATCTCGGAAACTCGCTCGAAAATAAAAAACGTCTCAAACAATACTCTCTTGATTTCACAGCAATTGAAAGATATTCCTTTCCGACAATGCCTAATCGAATTCCGTAAAAGCAGCCTAGAAAACATTTTTCAAGGTACGTGAAACTCGCTTAAATTTTTCAGAAACAGAAAGGGTTTTGTAAAATACCAAAGCCACTCTAAAATTTTGATGGCGAGTTAAATATTATTGTATAGATTCAAAACACTATGCGATGTTTTGTCCCTGTTAAAGGATTCACAAGATGCCTTGATTACGATGAATATGTAATTGATTACAAGAATCAAAAATAAGTTATGTAATATGACTTTTATCTTCAGGGTGTGCGCGTGGGTGTATCGGGTGTGTGTTGGCCTTCATGAAAGGAGTAGCGATACCAATACCCACACCCACACACCCACCAATCAGATACCAAGCAAAATCTCAAATTTTTGTCTGTGGTGACTGATTCGCTCAGAATTGAAATTGTATTTCATATGACTCTTTCTTCAATGGAGGGGATAAGAGGTACTTTATCGAGAATCGATTCCAAGATGTTCTGAAGCGCTCGTGCTTCTTCATCGGTGTGCCACAATGTTCGATTTGACCACTCGTAATGCTCGCGAATTCGTTCACGAGCCTCATCAGTGCGTCCAAGCTTAACTAGGCATTCAATCAAGCTGGACATAGTATCGACGAGTTTTTCCGGATGCTTCCTCATAAGGGTGACTCGGTAAAGTTTGACTGTATTTTCGTACATTTCCAAAGCTTTGTCATAAGATTGTAAAGCATTGTAAATATTTCCCAAACTAGCGTACGTTCCAGCCATCTCTGGATGCAGAGGATTCAGAGATTTGAGTTTAATACGCAGCGATTCTTGAAAATGCATTAAGGCATCATCAAGTTTGTCTTGTGAATAGAGTATGGCTCCTATGATCGTGTGTTGAACGACCAATAATATATCGTCCGTTGGAAGCGACTTCTTTGCGATTTCCAAGCTTTTTTTATGCATACAAATAGCTTTGTCATTTTGATGTAGACCGTAGTAGATCGTAGCAAGATTATTGTAAGCTTCAGCAATACTGGGATGTATCGGCGGCAAGCACATTTGGCGAAGACTAAGGGCTTTCTTTTGATAAACTAATGATTCCTTGAGAAGACTTTTTGCTTTGAGAATAAGACCGATATGACTATGATAGACACTTAATTCCACATAATTTGGCTCGATGGCTGCCTGTTCAATAATCAGGGCTCTTCGAAAATATTTCAGTGCTAGATCTAACTGACCCCGATCCATGTATACTACAGCAATATTACTGTATGTCGGTGCGAATACAGGGTGATCCACTGGTAGGTTTTGACGATGGATTTTTAGTTCTAGCTGAAACTGTTCTAGCGCCTTATCGTAATCACCCAACTTTTCATAAGCCATGCCCAAAAGATTATGACACCTGACCCGATGGCCTGGTGTCTTTGCTGCAGTTAGAGCAGTAGCAAAAAATTGTTTTGCTCTGTGATAGTCGCCAATATCGAGCACAAACATGCCCAAAGTTGTTAAATCGTATCGCTCATGTAGTTCTATTGACATGTACTTTGCTAGAGCAGTCAACTGCGGATCATTGTCTTGAGTCAATGTCAAATGTATACAAACGCAATCATGATCAATATCTTCGATTCGGTCAATTCGGAACACAGTGCCCATTGAGAAAAGATATTCTCGTTCACCTGAACCAAATTGACTGTAAGCTGCGATACCAGCAAATGGAGCGCTCGAGTCAGTATGGTTCGAAGCAAGTGAAATTTCAAGAAGAACTGCTGTATCATCATTTGTTGATTTACCAGCAAAAACAAGTGCCAAATCTCGATCTGCACTTGTCGACAAAAACCGATTGATCGACAAGAGGCCACCAACATTGCTCCGGATTTTTTCGAAGTCATTCGATGGAATGAGCTGACCACGATAGAGTTTGGTCAATTTTCTTTCATTGCTGGCCATCATTGCTATATGCAACTGAGAAACTGTTCGATGCATATCACGAATGAAAACACGAAAGTGATACAAAGTGTCTATGTCTTGAACGTGCAGAGCTCGGTTCAAAATTCGATAGAGAAAAGAATCCAATGAGTACCACCAAATGGCTCTCTCCGGTCGGTAGTTCAATTCAAAATTTTGAATAATATCGAGGGCTGCTTTGTTGCTTGCATTTTCTTGACGGCAATACTCGATCATGTCACTCGTATCATTGTCCTTCATGTTAATAAGTATGCCTTTGAGAAGCTGAGCATACATGAAAGAAGCTTCCTGCATGTTTCTGTTGTTTTCGGTAGATGCCAATTGAACAGGCGCAACTTCGAAGCCAATCATATTATGCTCATCTCGTTTCGTATCCTGTTTGAGGTGGGAAACGATTGCTTGTATAGTGGAGAAAATGCCCTTGATTTTAAGATGATCTTTCATGCACCTTTCAATCGAAGGTGACACGCATGGCTCTGATGTTGAAAGAAGATAAATCGTTTTGATTTGTGGAAAATCATGCACTGCAGAGACAATGAAGTGATCTGAAGCATTCGCAATAAACAAGACTAAAGCATCAGTGTTATTGGTTATAAAATCAACGCAAGAGTTCTGTTCTCTGAATATTTCGACGACGCTGATAACTTGACGAAGAGTGTGTTTAACATTTTCATGTCGTTCGTCAAATTCTTTGCAGAGCCAGACAAGAACGAAATTCTCGACACTTAGATCACGACGGATAACAGTATTGCCTGTTTCAGACAATATGATACTACATGTTTGCTCAGCCATAATGAATAACCAAGTTGATGAGATAACACACAACGAATGCGCACAGTTTGCGACGATAAAGTCAGTAGCTTTCTCTAAACTTTATCTTACAAAAGAAGAAGAGTCCTATCAAATAACTTTTACTTTCCAAGTAGCAAAGGTGTGATAGGACGCATTGGTCGCTTTATGCTCATATCTGCATGTTTTCTGTTTTTTCTACTCGCCATAAGTCTGCATGTACTTTCAACGCCATACAGTGATGTGTAGAGGTGGCTCTTGGGGTTGTTTTTAAAAGCAATCCGTTCTCCATCTAAAAAGTTCAAATATTTGTCTATTACAATAATTCAAAAGTCCTGCATCGAATATCATATAAATAAAAGTTTTTATTGTTATTTAGATCGGGTGGTTGAGGATGTGGGTATGTATCATGGAAAAGAAAGCCACGAATAGTTTGAACCTTTCTCAATCGTTTCATCAGGTAGCTTTCGTTCGGCATTATCTCCAATGTAGGTGTAACACAGTTTCAGACAACTAAGAAATGTTTTTTGATAGTCAGGTTTGTAAATGAAGGACCATAAGCATGCGTATCTGCTCATTGCATAAGTTATAACTCTTGTTACCCACAGATCACGGTCAAACAGTATGGGCCGGTGTCGTCAGGAAGACGCCGGAAATTGTCGGAATAGAAAAGCAGTATTCTGACCAAATTTCTGTGTTTTCTGGCAGTATCAGGTCGGAAACCATTGAAAATAAAGCGGAAAATTTGCCGGCAGGAAGGTTGTTTCCACCTGCAGCAATTTTCCCGTGTTCTCCTGCGGGATACAGTGACTTTTCCCTGTCTTTTCTGCAGATTTTGCAGGATTTAATGACGAAAATGATTGACCTGGGAATGCTTTCTGATTTAAAATCATGCTTATTGTTCAAAATACAGCTTTCTCGTACAAGTGCTTAGTTTGTCAAACATAATTTGTTCGACGAATACACCGTGCCAAGAATCAATGTACGAGACAAAATAGATAAAGATATTTTCTACATACTCATTCTTCTAATAATCAGAAATCACATACGCTGTGCTTGGTTTTTGAAAGCCAGTCTTCATGAAATAGAGTCCTTTGCTTCACAACTAGCGAGTTGCTAATGTGAAAACACGCTAGTTGTTTCAGTGAGTGAGTTCATTTCTAAAACAAAAGATGAGAATCTATGCTTTTAGTAATATTCGATAAATTAAAGTAAAAGAAATCAGAATTTGATTCATCATAATCCAAGGGGGAAAAGCGGATCCTGGACCCCAATGGATCTTATGAATTCCAATAGATTCCGATGGATCTCAGTAAATCCCGATGGATCCAGATAAATTCCAATGGATCCGCTTTTCCCCCTTGATTTCACCTTTGTTATCTGCAAATAGATTATCGGATACGATTGTCGAACATTTCGAAGATGAATTTGATTTCTTATCATTGACCTTACAAGAATTCATAACAAAAATCTAGATGTAGAATATAGTGTGAAAGCAGAAGTTGTGTTATGCCTACACGATTAAGATTATAAAAAAAAAAGATTAACTGATAAGAAGTATACAATGTCGATCATATATGAAATATTGAATTATCCAAAGAAAATATCGCTGATCTTATAAGATTTACATTTTTCATCAATATATGCTAGATACTTGAACAGGCAATTATATATCGATAAGACTTGTTTATGATGATTTATTTAAAAATAAGAAATGTTAATATGATCAAATTTTTTAAAGTCTCTTTAATAGAAATCACGATTTCATTTCACTTGAGCTTGAAATTCTAAACGACTAATTTCATCAATAACAGCTTGTTTCGTTGTTTTAAAACAATCAATATCAACATGTACTTCATTTTCATCTAATAAACGCTGCTTTCACTTTCCAGCGTTTTCCCGTGCTTTCCGGCCGTTTCTCACCGTACCTCTACTACCTGAGATATCTTTCTAACATTACGTTCAATTTTTTAAACAGATAATTTACATGCCATTTCATTTACATTAAATACTTGGTTCGTAATTAAATTTATGCTAATGGATTGATCTTAAGAATAAGACGAAATGTATCATAAAAAGAAATAATATTTCAATTACTAAATTCCCGATTGAGCTCTTTAAGACGTTGTGCACCATCTTGCACATCGCTGACTAATCCTATGAATCGGCTAGTAATACTTTTAATTTTGTTTTCAATTTCTTTATTTCTACCGATGTTTTCATACTGATTTTTGTCGCCAGCAAGTTGTAGCCACATGTTGGACAACTTAAGAACTTCATCAAACTTTTCTTTTAAATGCTCAATGCTCACTTGAACCTTAACAAAATCTTTAGTTGATTAGGTTTTTTATTCACTATTCTTACGCTTATTTTATTTTTAGATGCTGTGTCAGACATAGTTCACGATGTAAATAAATGTTCGAAAAGTTAAAATGAAGGTTCGAAAAGTTAAAATGAAGAAACGAAAAGAAATTACAATTTGTCTAGAAAATTCTTTGACCTTTTTCGCTATAGCATATCCAGGGTATATGATGCTGTATAAGTTGTCATTCTTCCATTTTGATGAAAATTCAAAGATGTATGAATTTAAATCATATTGACATTGAGCAACATATTCGATGAATTTGTTAAATATGGAAACATACATTTCATTCGATATGATCACTGTAAGCTGAATGAATGTGTTGACTCATTATAATTTAATGGTCGAATAAAAGAAGATTCGCCAATTAATTTATAATTACCAAAACAACTATGTTCATAAGAATAATCATGAAATTGAAGTTGACGACGTAAAGGCGATTATAGTCACATGTTGATTTTTGACCCAAAGACGAGATATATGTAGGCTTCCAGAGAACGACTTCCCGGTTCAGTGGTACATATATTATCAAATTCTGTTGCCTACCGTTCATATCGATAGATGGTGCCACAGGCACTGTATATTGTATAGTAGATGACAGTGACTATGACGCCATCCATCGACATCAACAGTGTGCAACAGAATTTGATAGTATATGTACCACTGAACTGGGGAAGTCTTTCTCTATAAGCCTGCATATATCCCGTCGTTTTGTCACAACCTTATATTCGCCTTTGTCATCTGCTATGATACACTACTATGATGAGGTTTTACAAATTAATACTCGAAATAACCACAACCTAATCAAAAGAAAAATACGAAATGGATATCTGAAAATAAATATTTTATTTGCCTTTCCACAGGGAAATGCCAACAAAATATATCCCAACAAAATCATCTACACATATAGCTGATATTGGTGTGTGTGGGTGTGGGTGTATGTGGGTGCAAATAAAACAAGAGCCGCTACACCCACACCCTTTCAATTTCAGTCCAAACTTAGATAATTAGTAGGATATTCATACTGCTGATCACGAATATGACATTCATCTTACTTCAAGATGACTATGGAGGGGGATCATTGATGTCGCCTAACATCATAAGGAAACTTAATAATAATTAATTGACTTAGATCGCGCATACAGTACACTAATTCTTGAGGGTGTGGGTGCCTTATCTTCGTTCACACCCACACTCAACTGATGTACACGTCTTAGATCATTTAAATCATGTTCAACACCACTTGATACCCATGTACTACATACATCATATGCTGGGGTGTGGGTGTGGGTGTCAACTATGTTATGACATAGCACACAAGGCTACTCTGATCTACAACGCACACCCACACCCTTTTTAGCAACCGATTAGAATCGAATTTTAGTTAATAGTAAAATTATTAATTTGTATGCTAGATGCAAGAAATAATTAAATAAATACAGAGTTTAATTTCTCCGACGCGTTTCGTGTTATTATCTATTTAAATAATGAAATACAATGAACGGGAAAAGTACGGCACACCTGAAATTCGCTAGGGATAGTCGGTATTTCGGTGGTATTCTATCGTTCTTGCAGATGGAATTACACCCAAAAAATTTTTCACAAATTTTAACTGTTATCTTTAACAGTGCCATATTTTCCTACCATCCTCGTTTATTTTTGCTTCCTGTTATTCACTAGATATTAATTTTAACTATACCTATCTTATTTTATTTCTTGTATTCGTTTTAATCTAGAGCTCTGATGCGTGTTTCATTATCTTAATAAATAAACAACACGAAACGCGTCAGCGAAATTAAACTCTACATTAATTTTATTATTACTTAAATTTAGTGCACAAATTAATAATTTTACTTTCAATTGAAATTCGATTTTAATCAGTTGCTGAAAAGCAAGAGTTGAAGCTAGCAGATTGATTAATTGTATTTTCGTTAAGAGATAGATTGATTTGTTTTTCAATTGATTTAAGTACATCCCCAATCGACTTTAAAATTTCAAATTATTGTTGAGTGTCTCTTTTGACCCTTATATTAGTTTGATTTAAATTTATGAGTGCTGGTTTTTGTCAAATATTATTATTGCTTTTCATGTAGTTTTGGGATTCTAGAGATACCAGATGGGATCCTTAAGCAAGATCGAAACGTCGTATATACCGCTTTGAATCTATCAAATAATTGAGTGATTAACATACTCTCAATCTATTAATGTTCTTCTAACGACCGTCGGAATATGAGACATGAGGGGTATCAATTACAATCATTCGCGTCAGAGGCACGCTTCCTAAGCTCCAATGAATGACAAGCGGCAGTATTTGTGCTCTTTTTTTTATCAAAGAGAGAAACCATAATGAAATGTACATTATACTTTATTTGTTTTCAATTCTTAGACAAAATGAAAAGAGAGAATAGCAATAAGAATTCAAAAGTCAACTTGCAATATTATAGTTAGTGTTTATGTTTTTCTTTTCAGTCAATCGAATGCAATGAAAACACGGTATTCTGATGAAATGAAAATGCGCATAAGAAAAATAAACAATTGATTGATAAAAGAGCGAGAAACTTTCGATGCAGCAATATCATTTTGATGAAGTGGTTCGGCAAGTGAAAAACAACAGACTAGCATTGTTATCGAGAAGGAATTGGCACAGAAAGATGCACATATCATATTTGAAAAAAAATCGACAATTGATTTCATTAATATTTATTATTTTGTGAACAATCTTTAGAAAAGATCTTTTCCCGTGCACTGATAACGAAAGAGGGGAAAGAATCTGTGTATTTTCTTTGTACCAGGTAAATGTAGATTTACGTAATATTGGAGCGATTATAATTTGTTAGTTAACTAGAAATTTTCTTCATGATCGTAATATGTAAAAGACCAATGAAACAATAGCAAAACAACCCATAATAAAAAGCAATCGATGAAATTATTTTTTATTCACGTTATACAATATTGCCACTGAGAGAAAAGACGCTTTGCAGATCAGATTTCTAAGGTTTCCTTGTAGCCTTACAATGAAGATTATACCTCTTTTGTAAACAAATCCAGTAGTATGAAGATGAGAAAAAATTCCATTCATTTGATTATATTTCTCATAGAGTGCATAAGCGCATGCGAATATGAAGGATTTGATGGCGAAGTACATGACTATTCATGTGAAGACTATTGCAAGACCAAGCAAGCTCTCACGATCACCTAAGGTTATTGTATTACCAAATTAAAATGAAATAGTAATGATGTAACCAAATGATATGATCTTAAGAAAACAGATTCGTGTGAAACATATTCTTTTCTTATCCCGAAAGAGCACACCCATAACGTTCGCAAAACCATCTCGCCATTCTCCGTGCAATATTTTGTTTGAAGCCTACCCACCTGTTAGTAGTCTCACAAAATGAAACCTCCGTCCGCCTACCCTTATGAGACCAGAGAAAATTTTTAAGTGTACCTATTTTATCCTTGTCTCTCATTGCGGGCAAAACAAAGCGGCTGCAAAAGGCAGATTGTTTATTATGATTTGTTCTAAGATAATCAACAAGAATATATTTTTCTTGCTGTTCTTTCAACAGTACTTTCATACTAAATGAACTATACTTTTTACTCGCGCTATTCAATCCGAATTACGAAACAGATGTAGGAATATTTGAGGAGTCATGAGAATCATTCAACGTTATAATATAACTCTATTATTCAATTCATCGGAAGATAAATTAAATGATCAGGGGTTACACAGTCGCTCGACGAGGGGCACGGATGGGGCGTCAGGGATATAACATCCTCGAAGGATGAAAAGTGTTAGATTTAATACTTAAAAAACATGATGGTCCTTTTCATTTCACATAGAAATATTTTCCAAAAGTTACCATAAACACTCCTAATGTTAAGCTGATCAGTCTACCTCCATAGAATCTCATATATTTATACACATGTGTAGTGTAAGCCCATCATCGTAGTGCAATGTAGAGAAAGTGAGAAAAGACTGAAGTCAGCTTACTATTAATTGAATACAAAAGTGGGAACACATCAAAATATCTTGCTAGCTGAAATCACTCGCCAATGGTAGTTATCTAAAAATTTGCGCGGTCTTTCGCTAACCCCCAAATATTCTGTACCCACCCAAATCCGTGTAAATTGATCCTCGCACACCTCTCTGTGAGGAGCAACTCAACTAAATTCTTATTGATTCTGCTTTTCTCACGCGAATAATTAATATCGGTTAATGATAAACACAGTATAGCAGTTTTCACTCTTCATCACACGAGTCTATTCACAATATAGGTTCACCATCTTGATTCCTCGCCATTGCCATCTCAAGAACACTCTGTTACAGTTGATAGAAATTTGAATGAACAACCACTTACTCATGGGGAACCAGCGCCAAAAACGCCTTTTCAGTGAGAAAAAACTATGAATAGTTTATTCTTTCTATATTCCACTTTCGAAATATTTTCTTTTCTATCTAGGAATGAAGTTCATCACGAAGAACTAAAGGCTAATGCGAGCGAGAAAGTAGTAAGCGCACCTAACCACTTTCTCTCTTTAACTCCCACACCGGCTCCCGAAAAGCCTGGACGAAACCCAACACCAAATTTCACAGATAATACAAGAAAGTGTTCTAAACCATCGATCATTATTTTTGGTGCTATCATTGCTGTTTTTGTCGCGGCAACAATGGCAATCAGCATTTATTTACTTGTTCGCCAGATAACCGCTGCGTCAACAACAACAACAACGGGTAAGAGAACTTGTATGCATTTATTCGTATATGTGCACTCATATTCATACAATCGTGCTAGGAGAATAAGTAAAAATGGCTAATACGAGGTATATGCATGAACGCGCGTCAAACAAAAAGAAAGTAGTGATTTACGAATTTTCGTGATTGGGCTCGTTCGAATGTTTGTAATCTGATTTTCGATGGATTTAAATCAATTGGTAAATAATCTATCGAGAATAAAGGCTGATGCTCGCATCAGGCGAAATATGAGACAACACAACTGTGAATAGAGTTACAGTGATGGGACCAATTCGGTTTAAGAGAGTTTCAACCGATTTTTCTTTCCTGGCATTTTTTACGTGAATAAAGAAAGGATAACAAGAACATAAACAGATCTTTCTCATATTCATGATCAGTAAAACTACTTTGCCTATGTTTAGAACAGATTTCAATAATATTAATAAAGAAAATGAAATGACTTACTAGAAAATTGACGATGAGAATTTCGGAATCGGAATTTGAGGAGGGCGCCGCCTTTCAAATGCCCTCTAAATCCTCTCGGAACTTCCATAAAAAGCAAACCTCGTGTGATGTTTTGTTTTCTAAAGATCTCCCGACAATTATAGTTCATGAAACATGTTATTGCTTAAATCTTGAAAGAATTTTGACTGTACCAAACACTTTTCATCGCTGTCGAAATTTTGCCTTACCAAAAAATATATGTCAGTGATATTGTGTTTTATCACCCGTACAATATCTTCAAGCGAAGATCTAGTAACGCAAGTAACTTCGAATCAAATATGTAGCGTTTATTCGCATTTTTTTAAATAATTGCATATTTTTTACTTAATCTGTAAAAGTGGTTATAATTGCATTCAGGATGTAGATGCAACATATGACTTTAAGAGAGAGCCATCCCAGGTCGAACTTTCTTCGGAATCATTGACCTGGGATATGCTCTAATTATATTTTCACCTTTTTAAAGTCATTTTACGACATCTCACTCCGTGCCGTAAGTTTCGGTTCAGTTCGGTCTAGAGCAAATACAAATCGATCATATCACTCTAGAGTTATCAGTTTGTTTCTTCTTTGTCTTCTTCACCTCTGCTTTGATTTCTCCCATCTCACATTTTTTTATGCGCAGTAGACTGATCATTGTAGAAAAAAACACAGAAGAAAGAGAGATTTACCATTTTGACGTTTGAAAAGAAGGAATGGATAATTGAGTATTGATAGTTGTCTGATGGAAGTGATTGATGCATCGATGGGTAATCAAAGGTGGACAGACGTATGGGATAATTTTCGAACTCAAATGGTTGACATTTGACAGTATCATTGTTCTCATGCTCCGTCAAGATCTCGACGCTCGGATTGTGTCTATTAGTAGCCGTCTCATTTGAACTTATCATCACCACTATTTTTTTTTCTCATGAAAGTTTGAACATATTGATTAAACTGATAATTAATATGTTTGATACAATTGAGGAATGCTTCTGTGATTTCTCATCAATGATACGCTGCTATCCATTCAATTCCTTGCACATCAAGAACGACACCTAGAAAGCTAAAACCTAAATCAACAATGAGAAAAATAACTTAATTGCCGTAGTCTAGAGTTGCTATAGAGGAGCAAGAATTTAAGAATGGGTCATACTTTTTCAGATTTTCATTCGACATCGTGTCGAGTACAATAAAGATGTCCGTTCACAAAGGCAAACAAAAGATGCTTTCTACTGCATAATTATAGAGCTTTCAAAAACAATTTTTGGGTTCATTAACAGGTCAATGCAATTTAACGTTTGGTGCCCCAACGACCTATTCAACCAGTAATACTCCACGTTCGATAGTAGCAGCCGATGTCAACGCAGACGGCAGTGTGGACATTATTGTCGCAAATAATGGTGGAAACAACGTCGGCGTTTTCATCAACAGCGGCACTGGTGCGTTTTCTATTCAAATGACCTATTCAACTGGAGCCAGCTCTAATCCGAATTCTGTGACAACAGCCGACATCAATGCGGACGGCGAAATCGACATTATTGTTGCAAATAATAACGCAAACAATGTCGGTGTTCTCATCAACAACGGTAATGGTATATTTGCTGCTCAAGTGACCTATTCATCCGGGAATGGACCGAACTGTGTAGTAGTAGTCGATGTAAATGGAGATGGTAAAGTCGACATTATTGTTGCAAATTATAACGCAAACAATGTCGGTGTTCTCATCAACGCAGGCAATGGTACATTTATTGCTCAAGTAACCTATTCGACTGGAGGTGGCTCTAATCCGGCTTTTTTGGCAGCAGCCGATGTCAATGGAGACGGTAAAATTGATATTACTGTTGCAAATTATGGCGCAAGCAATGTCGGTGTTCTCATCAACAACGGTAATGGTACATTTGCTGCTCAGGTGACCTATTCAACAGGAGGTAGTTCTAATCCGAATTGTGTAGTAGCAGCCGACGTCAATAAGGACGGCAAAGTCGACATTATTGTCGCAAATAATGGTTTAAATAATGTCGGTGTTCTCCTCAATGTAGGCGGCATCGCATTTACTCCTCAAGCAACCTATTCAACTGGATCTGCCTCTGGACCGAATTCTATCGTAGTAATTGATCTGAATGGAGATGGCAAAGTCGACATTGCCGCCTCAAATAATGCTGCCGGTAGCTTTAGTGTTTTCGTGGGCACAGGCAGTGGCACATTTCTTGCTTCAACAACCTATTCGATTGGATCTTCGATAAGTTACGTGGCTGCAACCGACGTCAACGGTGATGGTAAAATCGATATTATTGCCGCACTCTCAAATGGAAACAGCATCGCTGTTCTCTTAAATTCCTGCAATTCATAGACAGACTAAACTTTATTTATGTTCTTAATAATAAAAAACGATTTCTTTGATTTCATGTAATTAGCATTTAACAGTGTTCAAGGATGTGTGATCCAATATATAGTATTCACCGCTACACCCACACACCCAAATCAAGTTCAAACAAATGATCCGACTGGAGAAAATTTTCCATGGGCGTGATAGAAGTTCTTTTTATTAACAATCAAATATTCCATTTTTTTCATTTTACATGTTCTTGCCTGACACTATGCTTTCAAATACAATAAACGAATACTTAAATGATTTCCTTTTTAATAAATATCTAGCTTAATCTTGAGGGTGTGGGTGTGTGTGTCTTCTCTTCATCCACACCCACACCCACCTCCATTGTAAGACAGTAATTGATATTTGATCAGCAGTTTGAGCTAGAGTGCATTGAGCAATTATATATTTAACTAATTTTTGTCTACAATAACATTTAAACGAATGAATAACACCTTGATCAAGTGGTTGGGACTTGGACGTGGTGTTTGGAGGAAAGAAGACAATTTTGATATTTGATAAATCATGACTAATTACGTGACATGGAGCATTGTCGATGAGAAGAAGAATTTTTCGATTGTTTTTTTTTCTTTTGATTGTTAATGGTGATGAGCCAGTCAGTAAATAAGTTACAGGTCTTCCAAGCAGTTCGATTTGACAGGGTGTGGGTGCGGGTGTCAGTGAAAATCCCTTCTTTCAATTGCACACCCACACCCATATTACTCCTTCAGTTCTACATGAAATCCAATTTTCCGTGAAGATATTCGAGATAAGTTTCATACTCTTGCATCATCTCGTGATCAAGATCGAAAGTTTCATGTGCTGCGTCGACAGCACATTTCGCATGTTCAACAGCGCATTCGTACCGGTTAAGTTCTTCACAAATGTTTGCAATCTTGTAGTGAAAGATTCTCACCAATGCAGAATTGTATAAAACGGATTTTTCCATGATCTGGAGTGTTTTCTCGTAATACCCTAACGCTGTGGAATGCTTACCCAAAATATGCAGCACCAAAGCAAGGTTTCCATAAGGAGTAGCTAGTAATGGGTAATTATGTGGCAGAAATCTCACCAAGATATTAACAGTTTCCTCGTAAAATGGAAGCGCCTTCAAATACTCTTTCATGTGCCAATATATCGAACCAATGTTATTATAATGAATAGCTAACAATGGATGGTTAGATAGAAGAAATTGCTGTTTGATTTCAAGTGCCTTCTCATAGTTTGTTAATGCCTTCGAATACTCGTGCATTAATTGATGCACCTTGCCAATCTTGTTGTAAGTATTAGCCAGATCTGTATTATTGGGTGGAAGCGCTTTTTGCTGGATTTCACGCGCTTGTTCATAATATGATAGTGCCTTCAAATACTCTCCCATTAATTGATGCACCATACCCATATTGTTGTTAATCTTAGCCAGAGGTAGATTATTGGATGTCAGCGCTTTCTGCTGGATTTCACGCGCTTGTTCATAATATGATAGTGCCTTCAAATACTCTCCCATTAATTGATGCACCATACCCATATTGTTGTAAGTAGTAGCCAGAGATGAATGATTAGATGAAAGAGATGTCTGCTGAATTTCAAGCGCCTTCTCATAGTATGAGAATGCCTTCGAATACTCCCCGGCGGATTCATGCACCGCAGCAATGTTGTTCTAAGTAGTAGCCAGAGATGGATGATTAGATGGAAGAGATGTCTGCTGAATTTCAAGCGCTTTCTCATAGAGTGATTTTGCTTGCGAATACTCTCCCATGGATTTATGCATCAGACCAATATTGTTGTAAGTATTAGCCAGAGATGGATGATTGGGTGGAAGAGACTTTTGCTGAATTTCACGAGCCATCTCGAATGATGATTGTGCCTTTGAATACTGTGCCATTGAAAAATGTACGGAAGCAATGTTATTATAAGTAGTAGCCAGAGATGGATGATTAGATGGAAGAGACTTTTGCTGAATTTCAAGCGCTTTCTCATGGTATGATAGTGAGGTAGGATAGTTTTACTTTCAGAAAATTGATTTGCCCAAGGTTAGTATTGAGAAAAGTAACCTGTTCCACATTATCGTTGGGTGCTGTTTTAAATAGGGCTTTATTAATGACTTCTGCTGTCTGCCACTCAGCCATCATAGTCGTCAGCGAACAAATCCGATATAAAGATGTTGATCCTTCAATATTCTTTCGAAGATATTCGGTAAGTTGTGTCAATTCTTGATCGTTGTCACTTGTCAACGTGAGATTGACCGTCCATAATCGATCTTTAATTGGTTCGGTGTCACCTATTCGGAAAATGGTATGCATGGAGAAGAGAATCTCTTTTTCGTCGTTGAAATAACTCTCGTTATCTAGGGAAGCGAATGGAGTCATGGAAATTGATGGATCGATATTTATTTGAAATAAAATCCCTACTTGATCAGGATTCCCTAGAGCACTTTCCGCGAATGCAATAGACACTGTAGAAAAAATACTGGTGGATAAGAAATTGTTGAATGATAGAAGACCACCTTCATTGTTCTTCACCTTTTCAAATTCTAGATACGACATACCTTGCCCTCGATAAACATGGAAAGGATTACAATTACTCGCTTCCTAATGCAGGTGTTCAATTTGTAGATGAATATCACGAAGGACAAAGCCCATCCTTACAATAATCTCGGTGTTTTGGGTTCTCAGTGCGTCATTAAGCAGCTGATAAATAAAATTTTCCTTGGGATACCACCAAATGACTTTTGATGGATCATATTGTTGTTCAAATTTTTGCAACTTCTTCAACTCGTTGTCGCTCTTTGCATAGTGAGTACGATAGTAGTCGGCGAATTCATGCTTGGCTGTATCATTATATTGCATATCCAGGAGATTCTTTTTAAGTAATTGTGTATACATAAAGGATTGATCCAGCTGATTTAAATCAGTAGTGGAAGTAGAAGATGGTGGAATAATGCTAATTGGTACCATAGTACTGTTTAGCTGACGAATATCCCGTCTGAAGGTATGACAGATGGATTCAATATCAGTGAAGATTCCCTGTACTTTTTTGTATTTGTTGAACAATCGCTTATCTTTCAACTTGTCATCACACAGTACGTAGATTGAGTAGAGTTGCGTCGACTCTTGGATGAGAGGGACAATTTTTTGACAAAGGTCATCCGAAACGATCATAAAAATCTGCTCGTCTCTGATACTAGTGACAAAATTGGCACACTGATCAATATCAGTAAATATTCTGATCGAATTGACCGTACATCCATGAGTAATGGATTTCTGAATGTCTTCCTCAGAGACACGGTTATTGTCATCCAGCCAAATCAGAGTGAGTTTCCCAATTACATCAGATCGTGAATGCGGCAATAAAATACTCCTGTCTATTGTATGTAAAGTGTCACTCGTGGAAGGATAGTGTCACTGCTTCATTGATCTGATTATTGTCGATGTAGACCATATTCGATACTGCAGTGTTTGAAATAGCCAATTGCGCAATCGGCAAGTTCGAATTCATCGGTTTCAATATCTATCTATCTGCAGAAGAGTTTCAATTATGTTAAATGTACTTTGCCAAACAAAATTTTAACTGTCAACGACAATAAGCCCTTTTAATTTCTTTGCATCACATAACTCTACGTCTTGCTTTATTCCAACTTCACTTTTCGGGAAACACGCATGAACCATTACTCGTGTACTCTGGTAGAAAAAAAGGAGTTGTACAGAACCTTGAAAGATTCTGTCTTTTACCAAGATCCAAAACCCCTTAAAAATGATTCTGTACAAGAAAATAAGGTGTTTTGAATGATTTGAGAACCCTTTTTTGTGTTGAACGATTTTTAGGGGTTTCTGGACTTGGGTAAACGACAGAGCCTTTAAAGGTTCTGCACAACTACTTTCTTTCTTTCAGAGTAGGGTCCAAAGGCAATGAACAGATGGACATGACAGGCATAAATGCTTGAGATGAGCCTAAAGCTAGATAGGCTTTTTAGCAGAAGGGTGTGGGTGTGGATATCTCCTGCAATTTTTCCAACACTGACACCTACGCCCACATCCCAGAAGTCTATTACCATGTGTACATTCTATGATTTACCCAGAGTGGAGTTTATAACTGCATAAAGAGGTCGATGATCAAATAAACAGCGCTATGCCACTACATATATCTTCCATTTTCAGCTTTTGAAAGTAGAATACTAACTGAAGTAAACTGTGCCCACTCAAAGAAAAATAGAAAGTAAAATAATACTCTATCTATATGTGGGTTGAGTAATTCTGTGTTTTAATATTGCCTTCTGCTCTCATTCTCATACACACAAAATTCAACTATTTAGAAAAAAAAATATGTTTTCCACTCTCACAATATTCTACCCCTAAATACAATTTACGACGAAGACTTAAGCATGAAGTGCAGTTTATTATCATGTCTATTATTCACCACGATCTTCTTATCAGTCACGACAACAAAGATGATGATGGCTAATGATCGTGAACTAAATGGTACTAATGTAATCTGTGAATGTGAATGTCTAAATTGGTCTGAACATAGTAAGCCATCAGAGTTAATGGCTAATTGTGATTCCTGCAATGTTGCTGCTTGTCGAAAAATGGGAGGTAGCTGTACAAGTGGTAGTATATTTAGAGTTAGTTGCACTTAAATTCTTCCACTTCCTTTTCTTGTATCTTGCAAAGCAATTCGTTTTTGAAATAAATAAAAAGATGAAATCATAAAAATGGCGTGTATCAAACTATTTATGCGAACTACTGATAAAAACTTTTTCTTACAAAATTTGGCCGACAAAGGAAAGATCTCCAAGTGTGCTCCTAAGATTTCAATAGAAATTATGTGGCTTGTTAAGTCAGGTTTACGTATTTTAGATATGAAATAATTAGGTGCTTAGGCTGCGCTGGTATAAAAAGTATACATGAAACAGTTTTGAAAACTTTGGCACTTATTCTTTGCTCTACAGGCTTTTTTTTCTTATGGATTTTTTCTCTTCAACCATAACGATCAAAGCCACGTCATACCCAAGGGGGTAAGTGCTGGCACCCAGCACCCTGGCACCTCAGCAGCTGCCCAGCACTTACTCAGCACCTGCTCAGCATTTGTGGGTGCTGTGAAGATTAAGAAATTAGAACATAAATATTAATTGAGAAGTTGCTTAGCAATAGGGTAACAGTATTCAGATTTGGTGTTTTTGCCATAGAAAAATACTGATTTGTGATAGAAAATACCATAGCACTTTTCCAATACCATTTCAACACTCTTTGGTCCTTAAATTATATTCAATGAGGTGCAAATGGTTCACAAAAGATCTTTTTATTTTCAATGATATCGAAGAAACTCTACTTCTCTGACAACCACTACATGAAAATATTAAAATTTCATAAAGCAAATCTCAAAAATCTATATGGGTAATACGTGTGGTTTCTACTACGTTGCGGAAGAAGAGAATTCTGTTCCAATGTTCTGGAAGAAAGTTTTTCATTTATCTTCACGGTCTAGTTAGACGTATCGTCATCGAAAATGGCCTAAGATAACAATTAAAACCTTTAGTGACCTATAAAATGTGGAGAATCGCATCATTTGTTAGAAACACTACACATGCAAAGGGTATCCCATAATGACTGATAATAAATTGCTAACGGTACTTTTCATAGTTTTTCTTGAACTAGAGAGCTGAAATTTTTATTACATATATATTAATACCGATTTTTTATTTCTGAAAGTTTCAGTTCTCGAGCTTAAACTACTGGTGAAAGATCGATTTTTGAACTC
>CAJNYU010000461.1:0-20528 GCA_905331475.1 Rotaria socialis | reverse complement strand
ACGATATACTGTCATAACTCTGGAAATCAATAGATATTCTAAACCTGCAGTTCTAGAGCAAGTAGATGTGCGGTTGTGTTGAGTTTTGATAGAAGCGAGTTTTTCTTGCATGGGTGTAAGAAAATTGAATTCTCAAATTGGTTCCCTCTAAATATAGAATCAAACAGCTACGGAATCGGGACCGAACCGTGACCAAATGAGACGGGAGCCGGTCGTGATCGGAACCGATTGACATAAGTATGTGCTCCGAGATGTACTTGGAAATATAGAAAGTTCATAAAATTTATATGTGCCACTAAGGTCTTCTTGATCTACATGTATAACGACGAAGAATTTCGTACATCGAAGTCGTCTTTCAATGTCATTACTCTATATTCATTGCGAACGCGATTAGGTGAGATCGAGACTTAGGATATGTCCGAGGCTCGGAATCAAAATCGGCACGGGGCAAAAATAGTAGTTGTATATATCTCTTCCTACAAATTAGGCGTTTTAGATCTTCTCAAGTACAATGGGGTTTTGTTTGCATATATTAAATGTGAACTTTTCCAGGCAACGCTGGGTACTTCTGCTAGTATACTGCTATATTACTGACAGCATACCACCTTTAAACAATATGAAAAACGCATTTTATCCCATGGAACAAATAAGAATTCGTAAAGTAACTGAAAAATATTGAACGGAACTTCTTCTCTTTTTTTTTATATCTGAAAAACAGCACAAAAATGAGTTTCTTCTAAGTAAGAAAAATTGAATTACAATTAGACAGTTTTGTAAAATGAGTAAATTTCTGATTAGATACTTAAATAATTCGCTAGTATTGAAGTAACACAATGAATCTGATAGAGAGCGCTCTTAATCAATCACAATGTAGTGATTTAGTCTATGTGGTATCCTAAAAAAATCAATTGGCATCTCGGCACCTGTTCAACATCTCAGCACATATTCAGCACTTCATCACCTGTTCAGCACTTCAGCACCTGTTCAGCACCTATCCAGCACTTTCCCCCTTGATAATATGGAGTTGACAGGAAGACCGCAGATTACAAGTGCTTTCACAGTGCTTCTGTTATTGCTTGAAATAGTTATGTGGATGTATAGAAAAGTGTGTTAGAAAGCTTACTATATTATTCTAGTCGCTAAGAGGAGCACTTTTTTTCCTGTCTAGAAATTCCTATTTTTAAATAGTAAAATTGGTTATGTGTTTCCAAGATCTAGAATCCCATGTAAATACAAGCTCTATGAAACGTTAAAACATTATTATAACAATATAACGATATGAAATGGAAAAGGTTTTGGATTCTATGCCTCTTAAGTTTGATTAACAAACTCCGACATCACGTTTGTATTTTCTACAGTAGTACCTCTTGAAATTTCAGGAAAATTTCTGTCTATCTCAAAATGATACTTTTTGATGGATATAGTACCTAATACGACAAGTAGATAGGACAATAAATAAAAAGGGTACAAGTAAAGCCAAGATTCACTGTACTACGTATACGATGTCCACCTCCACACTCACTCATGCTTTGCAGCTGATATCTTGTGTAGTGTTTCTTTTGCTTTTTTTCGACAACAACTACGAAAATTTTGTTTTACTGATAAGAGAAGCAACAATATCTTAAAAGAAGAGAATAATCGTAAATGTTATTTGTGTATAGTACAGGTAAAGATGAAAAAGGCATTGATCAAAAACGAAATGACGGACAGGGGAGCACGTGCTACAAGAGAAGTAACTACTGCGTAAGATAAAACATATTAGTGAATATTTAATTGATGCATCGTTCGACATCAATAGATTCGAATTGTCAACGAGTCAACCGACTTCATTTGTCAATCCGTAAGCCTTTTGTTATTTCAGTATGATTGTAATCGATTTTATCTCCTTTTCCAGAACACATTGGGCCGTACAGCCAAGTAGCAAGAAATACAAATTGTTTATGATTTGTTTTTCGTAATTTTTTTTAGGAGTTAACTATAATCGCAGGCGCATTTTTACGAAAGAAGGTGATATTGATTTGATTAGGTAGGTCAGTCTGTTTTTGGATGCATACTTCTATCTATTTTATTTGTTGAGATTGAATATTGAGAAACGTTGTCGTCGATATTTTGGAGATTTCTTTACGACATTGCTGGATCTAGGATGGAGCTGGATTTTAAGTTTTCTGGTATTGTCATTTGTTCTTTCGTGGCTCATATTTGCAGGTATTTGGCTGCTAATCATGAAAATTCATGGAGACTTTTCAGATGATCCAACGAGTGCTACTCGAACTCCGTGTGTAGCTGGAGTGACCACATTTGCGGGTGTCATTCTTTTTTCGATTGAAACTCAACAAACAATCGGATATGGGACGCGATCAGTAACACAACAATGTGCGAGTGGTGTTGCTCTTCTAATGATCCAATCATGTGTTGGTCTTATTCTTCAAGCATTGTGGGTTGGCATTGTTTATACTAAATTGGCTCGTCCAAAAAAACGTCGTCGTACTTTGATGTGGTCTCGTCAAGCTGTCATTGCATTCCGTAAAAATAATTTGATACTTCAAGTTCGCATTGCTGATATGAGACAACGATCGACTTTACTTGAAGCTCACGTTCGAATGTATTTCATTTCTAAACATATCACTAAAGAAGAAGAAGAACAAGACGAAGAAATGATTCCACTACACCTAGTGGATATGGATGTTGGATTTGATGTTGGTCGGGATCGACTCCTTCTCATCTGGCCTTTGATCATCGAGCATCGCATCGACTCCAAGAGTCCTCTATGGCTTATGGATAAAAGAAAATTAGAAAAGGGTGAATTTGAAATCTTAGTTGTCTTTGAAGGAATCATTGAATCCACAGGATTGACAACACAAGCGCGAACATCTTATACGCCTAATGAAATCATTTGGGGAGCAAGATTCAATCCCATTATTCGTTTCGATCCACTTACTCATTTCACTGTCGACTTTTCTAAATTTAATTCAACCACACCAGATCGCCGAACAAAAGATTGTTCAGCGAAACAATTACAAAGCGAGAGCGAACGTTGATTTTCTTTCTTATTGACAGTTATATGAAATAAATCTCCCGGAGCAAAGCTATTTCAAGAGAATAATATCTATAGTATTGAGTTACGAAGTCAACGTAGCACGCGAAAATGTAACGATATTCAACCAAACAGTCTATGATACAAGTGATAAATCTTGATGTTTATACTACTATCTTATGTCGTATTCTATTTTAAATACATAATTTTTCTGTCTACTCATTACGTGATCTATGTTCCTTGGGTGTGGGTGTCAGCGTGTCTGCAAGGTGTCATTATTTTGCCATCCACCAATCCTGCACTCACATCCTCAAGAGAAACCGTACTCTTGAGATGTAAGTCAAATAAAATAAAATTTTGAATCTACAGAGGACTTCACAATTTTATTATCTAAAAATACGAAACTTCAGAGAGAGAGAGAGAGAGAGAGAAAGAAGTGTTTGCCTTAGTGAATAAAATAGCATACGAAGCTGTTTCAAAACAATTTACTATACACGCACACAGAGACACTGCCCTACACATGTCAATCAAATGAAGAGAATTAAAGTAAAAAAGAATGATGTCAGGAAATGAATTGCACACTAATCTAGTCTTTATCTTAAATTTTATTTTTAAATTAGACTAGAATATATTTCAATGCCATCCACTTTTGTTTAGAAGTTTATCTTCATTAAGAACTGTTTTCCAATCAAGTTCAAAATATTTTTTGTCATAACCTTCAATTAAATCCCATTCTTCATTTTTTTCACTTAATGTCCGTGATATTTTTGGAAGAATACCAACCACTTGTTTATAGGGTACGACATGTAAACAAGTGGGCCGTGTTGGATCATCAGGTAAAAGAATACCTATAGATTTGGAAAAACAAAATACATGAATGAATGATTGTGTTTAAATAAATATGATATTACCTAATTTACGAAGAAATTCAATCGATTGATCACTATTGAATGTAATATCTGTATTTGTTTTTGAACGAATCCAATTTTCAATTTCAAGTTCAAGATTTTTCTTTGTTAAAGCTCCATTTTGTTTTTGTTTCGAGAGTATAAACATATAGACAAGAAGTCTAAAAGAAAATTTATTTTTGAAACTTGTTCATTATAATTAACCTTACTTACACTTCTTTACTTAATTCATCTTCAGCACGATCAATAATCATTGCTAACAATTGTTTATTTGATGCAACATTTTTATAAAATAATAATCGACTCATTTGTGATAGATAATTTATTTTCGATTTATGCATATTTCTTAATGACCAAGTGCCAAGCAATAATGTTAGACTACTTCCGCCAACAACTAATCCCGGCATTGGATAATTAGCCATTGTTGTTATCAATTGTGTAGTAACTGTTCCTGTACCAAGAAGAAATGCTAAACTGAGAAGTTGTTTTTCAAAATTGCCAACTTGTAGTTTTCCCATCGGTAATAATTGTGTTAAATTTTCCAATGGAATATCTCGAAACGCTTTCAGATATAAACGATCTTGTCCTTTAAGACGTACAGCTAAAATAACACGTTTAAAATAATCTCTCGATACGGTTTGTTTATTTTTTTGAAAGACTTTTTTCCACCAAGGTTTTTCTCCTATTAACATTTGTTCACGACCAAGTATCCAAAATTTTAAAACATCATAATCATAACCATCGATTTTAATATTCACATTTGATGATGAATCTTTTTGTTGAATAAATTTATCAAGAAGAATATTTCGTGGTAGTTCAGTAAAATTAGCTCGACGAAGTAAATCATTGATTTTTTGTAATAACCAATATTCATTATCTAAACGATCACGATATGATATACGACGATTATCAAGTGTTTCATTATCTGGATTTAATGGATTAAATAAATGTTTTAATTCACTTAATATTGGATAATAATGTTGAACAACAGCACTATCAAAACCGTGACACAGTTCATGGAATAAATGACGCTCATTTGGATCATCGCCAAAATGAGAATCAGTTGCAATTAAACGAATCAATGAAGGACGTGTTAACTATCGAAAGACAAAGAAAATGAGTTAAAAAATGAGTTTTGCAAACACTCAGTATCGTACCGGAAGAAAATATTCACGTGTTGTAGCAATGTTAATTGGTGTTGAATTCTTTTTTGATGAAGGAAAAAATGGTAAACCTGAATGAATACTTCGAAGAAAAGCAGAAAATCCCGATGCTGGAATTTGTTCCTCTTTTCTTGTATCTTCTTTTTCAGGTGTTGATGGTACACTAACTGTTATTGGTATACCGGGGGAAACAGGTGTATTTGATACTTTAACATCTTGAAAAAGACCAGCGCCAGTTGGAGTTATTGATGAAGCTGCTTGAATTGGTGAAAGACCAGAAGAAAATTTTTCACTACTTTTAATAATATGTATTGTTTTGTCGTTTGGTGTTGTTTGTGCAAGTCTTTTAGCTTCTAAAAGATCATTGGGAGGAACTGAATTTGATTCAACACGATTTGCATCTGTTTTGGTTTGTGCTTCACTAGATTTTGAATAAGATAAGGCAGAAAAAGTTGGTCGAGATGTATTAATAACTAAACGACGACTTGTCTGTTGAAGAAAATGCATCGCTTGCATTTTGGTGTCAATGCATTTATAAATAAGAATCTAATAAATATATATATTTTCGTGTTCTGTTCTTTTCCATGATTGCTTGTTAGCTGTAATGCTTATAAGCATTTCAATGATCAATCAATAGAATATCTATTTAGATGGCGTTAGTTACCATTACAATTCTCAAACATATTTTCAAAGTTTAAAATATTCGCTTGGTCGGTTTTATTTTAACGGATCTCGTTTCCCTCTATACAAAACAACGTACGTAAGCAAAAAATACTAGTCGAAAAAAAAATTAAATCAAAGAAAACACTATACAAATACACAGGTGAACTCTAAATATCAACGTTACAAGAAAAGCATAAACTCAAATCGTAAATAAAATAGAGAACAATTTTAATAAGCACACAAAGTTTGATTGATCTATGAAAAACAAAGGATTAAATAAAGAAAAAAATCATCGAAATCGTCTTCGAATGAAATCATCAACAAGCGATGGTTTGTCGCTCGGTGATAAAGTCGTCAACGCATTTTGCATCGATGTTTTTGTAAACGGATTCAATGATGAAGCACGTAGAAATGTACTTGTTTTTATCGCATGTAGAGCTGTATTGGGTGTTGGTGCGACAAGTTCATCAAATGTTGGTGACGACGGTGGCGTTGTTGTGAGAACTGTACGTAATCGAAGTTCGTCTTCATTGTTTTCTATTTGATCTTGATCAATCGATGACGTCAGAGATGTTGTAATTGTTTTCAATGTAGTTAATGATAATTTAACTAAACGTTCGACGACTTGATGTAGAAGCGTACTGGTTTGTATTTGAGCACCTTGTGTTGGTGAAGATGGAGGAGTTGTTGGTTCATCATCATATTTGTCAGTTTCATCTGGATCAGGAATAACTTCATTCGTGGAATTCGGTAGACGATTTGGTAATGGACATGTTAAAAAAGCTTTTTCGAATTCAGAATAGGAATCGATCGTACGTGCAGTTATTCCCTGTTTCGTTAATAGCTCAACAAGATTCATTCGACGTGTTAAACTAAAACTTATTTATAATGTATATATAAAATTAGAAGAAAACAAATTTCTTACTGAGAATGAATAGGTGTTTCGGGTGAATGTTTTTCCAGGCTCATTGATAATCGATCTAAATAGATGAATTTATCTGTTAGAATAATAGAAATCAATACTTGTTGATTTGCTAACCTTCTGCTTCATTTTGTGGTGTTGGTAAATCTTCATCATCTTGATCGGCAATACTTTCCTGCAAGATTTCAGCACGTGTATACACACCGGGTATCGATTGTAGGCAAGAAGATAACTTGGGTTCAGCTAATTCTTGCCATCGTTTTAACATATTCGATCCTTAAAATTTTAAAACAAAGGATGCTTTTTTGCTAATACGAAAAAAAACATTCCTCACCTTCCAATCGTTTAACAAGTCTTAATCGAGATGATATTCCTGTTGTTAACCTCCGATCACTTGTTAATGACATTGATCTAATTAAAATGATGTATTAGACATCTGAATACTTATAAGATTTATATATATATTTACTTTGGCTCATCTATATGAATAGGAGAAGATCGCGGACGTATACGAGATGACGAAGCACTACACGAAACAAAGCTGTAAATAAAGTATAATTCATGCTTTTCATAGATATTTTACCTGCTAATACTTTCAGTATCACTAAATGCAGAATCATTTATTGATGATTCTCCATCAGTATCACATGGACCACATTTAGCTCGATGACGCGACTTTCGTTTCGGTGTGTTGATTGCTGAATGGCAAAGTTGATGTGGATCTTCACGTAGTTCTTCAAGTTCTGATTTTAGAGAATTTTCAAGACTCATATAATTTACATATTCTACTGGAGATAAAAATATCGTATGATTATGACTGGCATCCATATCTAACATAGGTGATGATGGAGAACTTGGAAGAAACGTTTTTTGCATAGCATTGATTTCTTGTTGAGATTTATGAAGTTTCGATAAACATTCACTATAGTTTCTCTCCAAATTTTCAATCTAAATTGATGAACAAGTGATCGATTAGCTAAGATTATTCTAGCAAGTAAATAAAATTGAAATATTAGATTGAACAAATATCCTTGTCTCTCGGCAAACTCAATAGACCGATATTTTCTTTACAACTAACAACAACTGTCACACTAGCCTGAAGCCCAGCCTGGTCTAGCGCTCTTGTGCTACACATATATATATATATATATATAGATTTACTATAACAGCAGGTGTGTGTCATAATGGAATCAGCATGCTACTAGTCGAATGATCTAACACTAACAGCCGTCAGTGACTTGCTCAGGGTTATTGTTTAGTTATTAACATTTATATTGGATACAATATCGTATAGATAACTGTCGAACAAACAGCCGTGTCGACCTGAAAATTCATAATGTCAATTGTACAACTAATAACCATAAGCTTATAGAAAATTAGAACCGCACAAATCAGAATTTTAAAAATTTACTTTAGTTTCATATTCATGACACGTTTTTCCGGTTAGTGATAAAAGAATTTTTAATTCATTATTTTCTTTTTTTAATTCTTTTAATCGTCGATGAACATCACGCATTTCACAAGATAACCGCATGACTGTATCTTGTTGTTTGAGATTTTCTTCATTCTTTTTCTGAATTTCTTCTTGTAAATTCTCAATTTCGGAATTAGCATGAGCTAAATATGTAAATCTTGCATAGTTTCTTTTTTTCTTTCATAGAATAAAATCAATCTACCTAGTGCATTCGCAAAATGATCAACAATCGCTTGTTCATGATGTTCAAAATTTTCTGCTTCAATTTTTAATTGCACACTCTATTTAAAAGAGAACAAACAACCAATCGTTTAACCAATCAACTCTAACATTTCGCCTCTTACTTCCGCACGTAAATCCCGATTTTCATATTCGAGATTACGAATTTTTTGTTCATAATGTTTGCATTCTATTTGCCTAAATAATAAATTGAAGGTTATTATTTTTTTTCTTCATTTTATTATTCAAATTTTCTGCATACTTCGGTTCGGTTGGTGATGCATCTAGGTCCATATCATAATAAAATCGAATAAGACGTTCTTTGAGAAGTAAATCATGTTTAAGTTGTTTAACGAGTTCGGTTGTTTGTTCGATATCTTGCTCGAGTGTAGTCACTTGATTACGTAATGAATCGTTACTTTCAAGTAAAGTATAACCTACGCTAACAGCCATTTGTAAATCATTCTCGCGATCTTCCAGCATGCGAGTTACAGCACTTATATCATGATACGTTTTTGTCATTTGGCTTATTCGATCTTTGGATAAAACTAAACGATGAAAAATTTATCATTTCTTTGAACTTTTCAATTTCAAAGCTAAGACTAGAACATGCAACAATAGACACACATTAAACTAAATATCAAATTACCATAGATATGTTTTTGAAGCAAAAACCAAAAAACTAGAAGCAGGGGAGGTTTTTTTTTCAATATGCCCAAGAATTAAGCGGAAGCAAATAGCAAAATTTTCATTCTTTTTCTCTTTCACTTTCGTTTTATTCTATTTCTTACCGTAATAATCTAAAAGTGCACGAATTTGTGTATTTGTTAACGGTTCAAATTCAGAGCCGTCAATACGTGGCGTTTGAATGAAATCTTCGTTGGAACAAGCAAAGTCAGTGTCGGCACGTAGACGATATCGTGGAATTAATTCTTGTACAAGGCTAACTATTTCAACTTCGGCTAAATCTGATTGTGTGTGAATGTCTAAATTGAATGAGAGAAAGAAAGAAAGAAAGAAAAAGAAAATATTATTGTTATACTCATTCTAGTGAATTATATTTACCAACCATCATCATCAAAAACAATCAATTGATTGATCGTTACTTTCAATTTTGCATAGAAAAAAGAAGCGAAAGATTCTATTTAAGATTACACTAACTCATTCTCATGCATTGTATAGTATAATGTTTAAAAGAAAAGAATGGTACTCGAGTTGGATTGAACAAAGACAATAGACAAGTGCATACGGCGATATAAATAGTAAAAAGTGTTCACATTGACATTATTCTTTGTTATATGACTGCATATTTAAATGTTCAAATCAGCACATAATAAATCTTAGAGCAGAAAGAGGAAAGACGAATAATCAACATTAGATCGAAGAGCAGTTGTTTTTTCTTTATCGATTAATGTGTTGAAAAGAAGTATATGCATATATAATACCCTTGCGCACTCATATTATATGCAACAGATACTGACAGGATATATATATATATATATGCATACTGATATTACGCAAAATATAACAAAAAAAAAAGAAATCGATTTCGGTTGCGCTATAAGAAATATAAAGCTTAGATTAATTAAGAAAGTCATATTACTCTTTCTACCCTTGACCATAATACTTTTGTTTAGATAATTATGAAACAGCAGAAAGAGAAAAAGAAGCAAGTAATTTGATTCTTACCTGTTAAGACTTCACAATCGACGGTCGAAGGACCTTTGGTAGGTGTCGTCGCATGGGACATAAAAACGGAAGGTAAACAAGAAAAAGACACGCACACCACCGGAACACAGAAGGTCAATGAATGAATGTAAATAGGTGGTTAAGTGGATGCCAGATGAAAAGCAAACAGTATAATACATCGATGTTTTTGCATCTAGAACATGTAAAGAACGAGAATAATTAAATCAATTTGATATATAAATAAACACAAACAAATACAAAAATGCGTCAATACAACACAGTCAATCGTATACGAATGACACAGTCATGTCTAGGACAACTACGACGAGGGTCTATTCTATACATCAAACAATAGTGGTCTTTTTTCTTGATTGTTTCCATTTGTTAATGTACAATCATGATTCTATTTATATAAGTGATGTTTTCATAGAACAGAAGAAAAGCAATACGAAAATATACTTCAGTTGAATCATGCCTCATGGCATTTCAATTATTGAATCTTTAGAAAACATGATAAATCTGTTGACCTTCAACACAAAACAGAACATTTCATTACTACAATTCTACATCTAGACTGTGGCAGCAGAAATCTCTTGTAACAACGCCAATCTTACTGTGAACATATAATAGTATAGTAATGAATATAAATAAAGAAAATAATTTTCTGTATTGATTTGACTTACTGAGAGAAACCTATCGAAAAATATGTATATGTGTTATTATAAAATGAACAGTTCAACTAGGAAAAATATATTATATAATAGAAAATTACTATTGGAAGTCTCAGGGTCGAAGAAAATTAATCAAATGGAAGAAAGGAATGCTTGAGACCAATAAGGATAAATAAACATCATTGAGAGAATTGTTTCGTTCTTTCCATATAAAAACAGAACACTTCGGAAAACCAATCAAATCCTAGCGCTATCTTACACGACTAAACTTTAATATTCTATGTAGACTAGCGACAGTTCATGAAGAATATTTTATTTTCACGGATCGGCTATGTCAACAGCATATCGCTCAAATCCAAAAGTTCAATAATTAATTCAATACTTTGCATGTTTATGTTTCTATGAATTTCATTTGTTATCGTAGATTTTAAGGTATGGCTTCGAAAATGCAATGATTAATTATATCAACAAAAGAAACACCAACAGGCTTCTTCGTCACTGATTTGTATAGTTTACAATCTTCACGGGAAAAAAGTCACTGCATAAAACATATCTGATACTTTAAAAAATAAACTGATGAACATGACTACGGTGTATGTGCCGCGCCAGATAATCAAATTGTAAAAAAGAAGCCATTACATTTTTTATGGAATGGCAAAATGCAAAAATAGTTTGCGAAGCTGAAAGATAATATCAACACTTGTTCGCGAATGAGTAGGTTGGCGATACTCGCGAAACAGAATCCAGTAAGTTCGTGGCCGATTTGCTCTTAAAAATACTTCTATATTTAATTTGCACAACACAATGGAACTGTCACATAATAACAGTCGGCTGTAATATGATTTCAGATGTAAAACGTGTAGTATCATCATTGAATGAAAGTATTGAGTTTCTTTTACTATCTTCTACATACCGAAAGAAAATCATTGTTTTCATGCAAATATTTCAATATAATTCGAACGCATTATTATTATTCTTGTACAAATGAGATGTGCTTTAAGACCATTGGAAATTCATGCAATATGGATACAAACAGTAAATGAACATCCACTATTTCTGCACGAAGGTATTTTAATTTATCAAAAATATTAGAGCAAGAATCTTCATTTCTAAGTTAGGATCACCCAGAAGTTTCTGATTCAACAATAAATGATCAAGTCAAATATTCAGCGTCTCCGGTGTTCAATCAATTACTGTTACCTCACAGTAATGATAATTATTCCAATTTTTTCGTTCTTTTAGTTTCTGATGCTCATTTGATGGCTAGCGCAAAAATTTCGCTCGTCTATCGAGTGCCAGTGAACATTGCGCCTCTGTTGTTGAAGGACAGTCTTTTGAGATTTTAGATTTAAAGCAAACAAATTTTTCTGTGATTAACAGTTTATTTGTAATTTCAAAAACAGATTCAAAAGTAAATCAAACTTATTTGTGTTTCTATGTAAAAATCTTTATAGATTATATGAGCAAAATCTAAATTATGTTACTGTTTTTACTTTAAGAATACGATAGAAAGATCTTTTGAAATAAATATCAAAAGCTATTATAGACTAATCTATTTAAAACGAAGAAGCCCATATTTAGCATATACACCCTTATCCTATTCTCTGTTTCTTTCTGTTTTTTACTCCATTTAGTTCATTTACAATCTGATAGTGTTATTAATTTAGATATGACGGCTTTTCTTACAAATCTTCAGTCTTGTCTAATGTACACGTTCACAAATTTTGTTTAGGCGCTGGTCAAATTCTTCTCAATGATTTTATGACTGTTGTAAAATACTTATTAGAAGAAGATCGAACAAAGAAAGATTTCGATAATACTATTCCCGTAAGTTCGATTCAAAATGTTGTCAATACGATTTCAAGTAATATAAAGTTTATTAACTGTAAACACCTTAACAGCAGAGTATCAATCTCACTCATCACCACCGATGTGATCGGTTTTGATAATCTAATACATTTGTCAGTTTATTCTGAGTTTTCACTTGGCTAGAATCAACGATATGCTAGGCTGAAACCAAAATAAATTTTATCCAGATCTGGATATAATAACTTTGGTCTCGTATGTCTACCAACGATCGATTCCCTTTGAAAAATTTTCTTTCTTTTCCAAAAAAAAGAAACGATCGCTTCTCTGTTACCCACTGTCAGCGTATCCATTTGTTTCTCATTAGTCAATATGATAGTTTTCCAGCTTTTGTTATAATATAAAATTTAAAGAAAAAGCACATCGAACATTTTCCTTCCCTCCGTTTTTAATTTGACCATAACCGAAATTTATATTGTAGGCAGAAAGTGAGAGAAAAAAGAAAAAAATTGACATCGATTCTTCCGCCATTCGTGTTAGGCTGAGCATGAGCAGTGTGTATATATGCATACATATCGTATAGCCGCTAATTACTCTAAGTGATTATATTTAAAAAATGGTAGCAAAATTAAACGTAAGTATTAGGGTTGTCAGACATCGTGAGAAATTAGGAGATCTTTTTCTGACTTTTTTAACATTGCCTTTTCTCGATATTTGAAAATTTACTAAATGCAAGCACGCTCTGCTTTATTTCTGAACTTTAACTGTTTTAGGGTGTAATTCTATTTTTAATTTTTTCTTTTTCTTAGGATGAAGAGCAAAAACAACAACAAGTTAATGATTTCCTGAAAAAAACTGTTTGAATTAACCGATAATGGAATCAAGATCGACAAAGATATGATGGAACAACTAGCACAACAATACAGCATTAAGAAAGAAATGATTTAGTCTTTTGTTTTTTTTCTCAATAAATATCACTACATGTTGTATCTTTAGAAGGGAAGTTGAAAGTAACAATGATACGTTATGTCTATTATAAAAAGATAGAAGAAGAAAAATATATAAGCTACATGCTGAAACTATTTTTAACTCACATTGACGTCATACTTACTATTTTTCAGTGCGAGAAAGACAACCCGAGAACTCTCCTTAAGTAATTCCAATATTCAAAGAACAGTAAATTACTAGTTAAATAGTTAATCAAGATGAAGTTTTCATACAGATCATCTATTAGGTTTCATGTGAATACCGATAAATAAAATAGACAAGTTATCAAATATTATTTAAAAAACTCGTGCATATTAATAAGATATTCAATTGCGATGACTTTAGCAGGCTGCCCACGAAAAAAACGCGGTTACCCGCGGTATTTGGAAAACGCGGGAGTCAGACCTTTTAGGCGTCTCTCAAAAGACCGCTGAAAATCGCGGCTTTTTAAAACGCGGTACGACGCGTTTTTTAAAAACCGAATAAACGGTCAGACTCCCGCGTTTTTTTCTAAACGCGTTAGTACGCGAATTCCCCCAAGACACGACCAGACGTGGTTTTAAAAAAACGCAGAAAAGTCGATGATTACCGCGGTTTCAGAATACCGCATTTTTACAGGTAATCTGATCACTTCGGTATGTTCAGCTGAGTTACCCTTCGTGGGGTAGTGTAGTGAACTATAAGTTCCAATACTTCAAACCAGGTCGATCAAAACGGACCACCGTGAACGGTCGTTTTTGCATCGTATTCCGCCGTAAAACGGCCGTATTAAGGCGTTTTAACAGGGGCAGTGTTACGGCCGTACACGGACACTGTATATCAGCTGTAAAACCTCGTAAAGCAGGCGTAACATTATCGTATTCTATAGAACATACGGCCGTATTACTGCCCCTGTTATACGGGGAAAATACGGCACGTAAAACGGGCCGTATTTGTATCGTATACAATCGTTTACTGATCGTTTTCTTCGACCGGGGGGTAACGGCACAGTGTGTCGTTACTTGTGTTGTCGATTGTTTGGTTTCTGATTTCTAGTTCGCCTTTCGTTGTCTTTCTTGATACGTTAGTTCTTCGTGTTCTATTTCAATAAAAAGCTCGTTTCGCGTTGGCGCTCAAAAAGTTTGATTAATTATTGTATGTATGTAGTTTACTTGTTCTTGTTGCATCAAAATATAAGAAAAGATCTTAATTTGTTGTTTTACATTGAGTATTGAACATACAACTATAGACTCTATTCAATCGCTTATTATAACTTATGAAGAGCATATTCACTAAATCATTCGAACCCATTATTTTGTAACGAGCTTACTGACTAACTAGCATCTCACGGGGGAGTCGTCGGGGGAGAGTGGATTAGGGATTCACAAATATTTACATGTCATTACTAGATGCTTTAGATATTTCGGCCAAATTATATTGAAAAAATCAGATATTTCCGGTAAAGTTTTCAATACCCCTGGCTACACAATTAGGCTATCCTAGTAAAATTGAGATTTTGTCAAGGCTTTTTGTTTACATAAGTTTTGCTGGTTACGTTTCAATATTCAAGTGGACTTGATCAATTGTCAATGGATGATATTTATGATTAATCCTGTTAGTCTACTTCTTGCTATTAGTCATTCGCTCAGGGAGCTTTATTTTATCACATATTCTGTACCTTATTTTCACAATCAAAGCTGACATCGTTTGATTAAATATCATATTGCAATATCTATTATATCATGCGTTGAATCATAGAAACATTTCAAAAAATTTCGCCGGTATTCTATCCTCAGGGGGGTGGCGATGGCCGGGTATCCTAACTGGTGGATCCACCACTGAAAAGTTAACCATTTTTCGAAAGACAGCTGTTCACTGCAATATTACCACCTTTTCTGAATTTTTCGGATTTAGAAATGTTCCTCATTTTGAGATTTGAATTCCGGATTTCCAAGTCTGGCATCTGGTAAACCTGATTAACTGCTGATTACTTGATCCACACACCATTTGAAAACGAATATTATTTGTCAATAATGGACCGTGCATCGTAAAATTTGAGGATACTATAACTAAAGAAGATAATCCCATGTAATAAAAACCGCATGAAAATCGGCGGTTAACTGCGGTTTTACCGGCTCTCATTACCGCAGAACGTATAAATACCGCGGTTTACCACAAAAAATGAACTGGCATTTACCGCGGTAAACCGCCGGTTTCGATTAATACCGTGGTTACCGCTAAAAAAAGCGGTTAACCGGTTCATCTATAATTTTTGACAGAAAAAGACTTCCAAATCATCAATTAAACTATTTTAAAGATCCTTTCTTTTTACTTTTACATGTGATAAACATGCGCAAAAAAACGCCGGTTTACCGCGGTTTTACCGGTCCGGTTACCGGCTCCCATTACCGCAGAACGGATAAATACCGCGGTTTACCGCACAAATTGATCCGGTATTCGCAACATGGGATATATTGGAAGATTTTATGCAAAATCAAAGCAGATAATGAAGATTCGTCAAAGTTCAACAAACTACTAAAACTATGCACGATCGACGAAAACAAAAAAATAACATCAAATGAAACAAATAATTGGTATTCTTGCTTAGCGATCATCATTAATGCAAGTCAATAAAACTCTCATACAACGGTGTCTCGATATAATCAAGTTAAAAATCATTATGAAATGAATGTAGAGAAACGATTTAATTCTCTTCGGTTCGGATTTTTGTCTGATATCTATTATTTCTATTGAAAATAATTTTGATCTTTCGATAGGGCTGAGAAATATATAAGAATCAAGTCGAATCTCGTTTATCAAAAGAGCCGCTTATATATGCTCACGGAGAAAACGAATGTTGCATATATTGTCAAGAGGGAGATATTAATAAGATTGAACATAACATATATATATATAAATCAAATGTTGAAAGGGCACTTGGACTAAAGATATGCCTAAACTTCAATTGATTGAGACTGCAAAATATTATTTGCAAAATCCAACACAGTTTTTAATACTTGAATGATTTAATTATGCTTTGTTGTGTAGATGCTTGAAAATATGTCTGATGATTAATTTCTGTGAAGACGAGACGATAAGCAATGAAATAGAAATGCCGCTATTGTTCAGTAGGTATTTTATGTGACTGCTAAAAATATTAGTTCTAATGTATAGAAATAATAAATATTGAAAAGAAAATCATCATTTTAACTATTTAATTAAAAATGAATCTCTTTTGAGCCTGGCCCAGGCGAATCAATCCGATACCGAATCCCATCGGATTCTATGGGGTCCTACCATCCGACGAAATCCCGTTGGATTCCTGGTTGAGGAATCAATGTCGGATCCGACAGTCGTATTTCCAATGATATCCGATTGTCGGAACCAATGAAATCCAAAGCATTCCGGTTCCGATTGACGGTTACTGTCGGGTTTTATTAGTTTCCGATATTAGGATCCGATATCGATTCCGGAACCAGGAATCCGATAGTTTCCTTGCGCCTTCCGAAGAGCTCCGTCGGATTCCAATTGGAACCGATCGGAACTCATCGGATCCTAAGCTAGGATTCATTCTCCTGGGGATTGGAGAGAGATACTGGCATGTGACTCATCGATGTAGATATTATTTACGACGCTATTATGATTGGTAAATAATCGATGAAAAATGCATTGAAAAGAGAAAGTCAATCTATCAATGAAGATTTGTTCATGTTTAATATGATTTATTGCTTTAGATGTTTATCTTCATACGATCTTCTTGCCGTTTCCTATCTACTTTCCTCGATTTAAGTTCTCAGATGAAAAAACTCAGTGATAATGGTCAATTTAAAAAAGCTATTGACCTATATGAAGATCAAGTTAAGAAAGATAAAAACCAAAATACTAGTTTAGCTGTGAATCAAGCTTTAAAATCATGTATTGACCTTGATGATATAAAACGTGGCAAATATATTCACGAAAATCTATCTTCTACAAGGAAGAAAAATCCATTTATTCAAGCGAATCTAATTCGTCTATATAGTAAGTTTATTCAAATGAATAATTTCATTGTGATATATACATATTCTATGCTAGTGAAATGTGGTGACTATGAAAAAAGTAAACAAATCTTTATCGATAGTAATAATAAAACAACAAACATGCTTAATAATATTCTCAAAGGTTAAATATTGTTTTTCTTGTTTAAATTAAAAACTTTGCTTATCTAATTTAATCTCAGGTCTTGCCGATAATAGTCGTCATGAAGAAGCATTGAATCTTTTTAAAGAAATCGATATTAAAACAGATGAATATACTTTCAGTATTTTATTTAAAATTTGTTCGGACCTCGGTGATCAACGTTCGTTAGAATTTGGACAATTAATTCTTGACAGAATGCCTAAAGAGTTTCATAAGAATATCGTGATAATAACCGCTGCTTTACAAATGTTTATTAAGTGTGGTGATATTTCCAAAGCCGAAGAATTATTTAATGCAATAGAGAACAAAAATTTATTTACTTTTAGTACAATGATGAATGGTAAGAAGATTTATGCTATCGTATTTTATCTTTGTCCTTCAAGGTTTTATTTTAAACAAACAAGAACAACGAGCTATTGATCTTTTCTTTCAAATAAAAAAACCGTCCAAAGCTATTTTACGTATATTTTTTAATGCTTGTGCTCAATTACAAACTGAAAATGCATTGACTGTGGGTAAAAACGTATTTGATCAATTAGCTATTGATTCAAATGAATCAAAAGATGTATTAAATATGGCTTTAAATATGTTTATTAAATGTGGTGATCTTAAAAGTGCTGAATGTTTATTTAATCGAATTGATCGAACTATTATTTGTTATGGATCAATGATGAAACTTTATAACATTAAAGATCAACCGGAGAAAACGTTGGAATTATTTCAAAGAATGAAACAGGAAAGTTTAATTCCAGATGAAATTTGTTATGTGCTACTCATTGATGCATTGTCAAAAATTGGTGATCTTTCACTAGGTCAATCATTTCTTTGTGGAATGCCAAAGCATTTCTTAAGCAATTCATGGATTCAAGTTGCATTGATTGATATATCGGTAAAATTTCTTTTAACATCAATCAATTAAGATTTTTATATTTCAATAGGGTAAAGTTGGTTCACCAGATAAAAGTAAAGAAATATTTGACATGATTGAACATCCAGACAGAGTTGCTTTTGGAGCTATGAGTAATTAATTATTATTTTAAAATAAAAGATAATTCATTGAAATCGATTTCTAATTTCAGTAAATGCGTATGGTTTGAATGGAATGGGTTTGGAAGCAATTGAATCATTTAATAGAATTCCATCGAATATGCTAGATAATGTTATTTATATATGTGCATTAAATGCTTGCTCTCATTCGGCTCTTATTGGTCAAGCTTGGGAGATCTTCGAAAAAATTCCATTGAATCAGAGAACAGAACAAATTTATACAACAATGGTCAATAGTTTTCAATACATTTTATTTCAAATTTAACTTAGTTTCTTTTATGTAGGTTGATACAATTAGTAGGGTTTCTCTTTTTGATCAAGCACTGGAATTAATTGATGAATATGAACAATCTCATAATCCTTCCATTCCAATGTACAGTAAGTTGATTTGTTTTCTTTTGTTTTTATATCTTCGAATAAATTAAGTGTCAATACTTTCATCTGCTCGAAATGCAAAGAATGTTTCATTGTCAGAAAAAGTTTTTCATTGTATTGAATCTAATTTTCCAAATAATGAAAGTTATCTCACATCGGCTCGAATTCTTCTTGCTAATGCATATAGTTTAAGCGGAAATAAATTGACGTCATCCAATGTTCGAGTGAAAGTAAATCAATCAAGTGAGAAAAAGGTTGCTGGTTGTTCATGGACGGTTGTTAATGGAAAAGTTTATGCAAGTTGAAACAATTTGAACATAATCTTATTGTTTGCTTTTTGGAACAGAGATTTCGAGCTCATGAAAAATCAAATCCATATTCGTCTCAAATTTTTAAAGAATCAACTCGCTTAATAGATCGACTAATCAAGCATGGTTATAAACCAGATGAATCATGGATAACTCGAGAGTTAAATGACTGTGAAACAGTTGAGTCAGTATTATGTGGACATAGTGAACGACTGGCAATCGTTTTCAATTTACTTCAACGGCCAATACCAACCCGTATTCAAATTGTTCAAAATCTACGTATTTGTGGCGATTGTCGTAAGTGGAAAAATTATTTGATTTGAAGCGCCCGATGCTAATTCGAGCACGACCTGCAGTGATTTTTAGAAAACCATCGATATCTTTGTTTGACGACGTCTGTTTTAGGTCGTTATTTTTGTTTCTCTCCGATAGAGTCATCGGCACTATACATTTATGTTGATTTCTTGTTAAAAATGAATCCGGTTTTAATCAGTAATCGCGAATACAAAACCACGAAGCTGACTCTTTTTCTCGTGCTGTTGCTGGCCTTATAATTCTACTCCATGTAGTTTTTCGGCTTAATTCGATCACCAGATGGAATTTGATAGTAGTGCTCAGAAAAAACTTTGTTTTAGCAGAAAAAGTTTTTCAAACCGAAAAAAAAATTAATCACTCAATCCGTCAAATGAGATCTTATCATTTCGCATAGTTTTTTAATCCATATTTGTGGTCATTTTTATTCTTTTTTATTGGTCACTTCTGTAACGAAAATAAGACGCTTGGCATCATTCGAACTCGATCTTAGAACAAAAACTGTAGTACAGATCAAGAACTATCTGTGTATATGATGTCGAATAATATGGACGACAGATAAAAGAATTTTCAGGTAAACCCGAGAACACCCTTTTTGCATTCATTCATCAATTCAATTTATACAAAGATAGAAATACAAATCATGAAATTCATATAGAACCATATTCAAGTTCAATTTTCAATTTCATCACGTAAGATTTATTCTAAATAGCAACACAAATATACGTCACAGTTCGTAACAATTATTTTAAGCGATGAAATGTGTTGATTAATATTATAACCACACGTACG
>CAJNYU010000456.1:0-42687 GCA_905331475.1 Rotaria socialis | reverse complement strand
CAGAATTTGTGGGGCGCGACATCTCGAGCGTCCTTAAACATTCCTTGACACTTTGGTATTCACCGCGATTCCTCACATGCAAACCGCTGTTTTCAGAACCGCGGTTATTATCGAGTGCACCGCGGCTTAAAAAACCGTTAACAACCGCTATATTCAGAACCACGGTTGTTACCGAGTACACCGCGGTTGGGAAAACCGTTAATAACCGCTATATTCAGAACCGCGGTTTGGAAAACCGTTAATAACCGCTTTATTCTGAACAGCGGTTATGATCGAGTACACCGCGGTTTTGTTTAATTTTTTTTCCGTGGGTACCTACCATAAAAATATTCTTGAGGGTGTGGGTGTGCTTGTGGCTGGGCGTGGCTGAAGACAAATAGTTCAATCCAACACCAATACTCATACCCCGAGCACCCACACCCTATACAGCCGATACGTATATATTATACGAAGAATGGATAAAACGTTTGTAGGTTGTGTTATCGTCATTATATATTAGTGAGTTAATGTAATTGCACAATGTCATGTAAAATTCAATATAAAGTTATCCTATACGCAATGTACTTTTGCAGTTTTTCTGCAGAAGTAAATTCCGTCAAAATGATAGTGTCTCTTTATATTATTGTGTAGTTATATATTAACTTTCGCTGCTGTAAAATACAAGAAATTTATATTTGACAAGTCGCTTTTATACATATAGTAATATTACTCTCATTAAATATTAGTACCGAATATGTTTACTTCAAAAATGAAATAAACTCAAATGATGAAAATAGGCTACTCACGCTCAAAATATAATTTCAGCGTTCGATGATGTTTTTGGTTTGATCAATACTTCAGTAGATTTCATACGAATTTTGGGTGACACTTCTGCGTTTTATTCAAATGACGTTTCTTCTAAAATTTAACTGTTTTTTGACGTTATTTTTGATTATTACTTTTTAGTAAGCATCGCACATGGCGAGATAAGAACGGTTTCGACTAGCCAACGAAATTGCATAGCAGTAGGAAGAAAAACAAGATAGAAATATTGCAACAAGATTCATGAGTAAAATTACTAAAAACGTTATCAGCATCCTTTCGATTTCTGTTAGTGTGTGGGTGTGGGCTGAATTATAAATAGCACACCCGCACCCAGAAATAAATTGAAAAGTTAGAATCCTACAAGGTAGTTTTTTCACACGCTATAGCTACGGTAAGTCTTTAAATGAAGTTAAACATAAATTAAAAATTTTGGCATAGAAATAACAGAAATTATAATTATTATATAACTATATATTATCATATCAATGTGTTTATTTATATTTAAGAATTTAATATCACCTATGTTTAACCTCTAGGTGTAATAAATATCATACTCCTTCACTCAACAGCTATCTAATATATAAACGTGAAAAAAATACACCTACATATATTAATCATTATTTGTCATCTATTATGTCTTTACATCTTTTACAAAAAATGTTTCTTATTCTTTCTCTTTGTAATATTCCTGATGATGGTGAGAGTTCTTGCCGAAAGCTCGAAATAAAATAAAATAAAGTTTGGATTTTGTTAAAATTCTCATGTATTTTGTGGTAGTTATATATTCAATATTATCTTCAATTGTTTCTACTGCTCATTCGGATGGTTATATGTATAGTATCCTGTTCTTCATGTTGGTGCTGATTGGCGTGGAATGAAGCTGTGTGTTTCATGTCGTGAGGTGTAAATTTATATACTAGTGTCGATTTCACGTTGTAATAGGATCTTGATGTGTTGTGGTGTACTCAATGGATATGTAGAGCGATATATTGATGACTATGATTGTTTATTTGAGCATAAAAGTGCAAATGCAGACGTACCCAAGAAAGTTGTCATTTCTTTATCATCAGCCACAACGCACGGTAAGTTTCTCAAGTCAACGGAATTCGCTGAGCTACTGACATTCTGAAGGTTCCATGAGTTGACTGGATCACGTAGTCCGGGATTCCTTTAATCCTTCTTTATTAATTTTTGAGTTCTGAATCCATAGATGCTTCAGAATTCACGGAATTCGGTCATTTTGTCTTTACGAACAGCAGCAGTAATAGTCAAATACATTTAATAAGTGAAACTTTTACAGATGCGACGTATTTTATATTTTCTCAGTGATTTTTTTTCAAAGTGATTTTTTTTCAAAGTGACCATTTTTGGAACATCAATGTTAATATAATAGAAATTATTTATCATGAATAATGGGAAATTTCCTGCCAATCGTATATAGATTATTGAGAAGAATAGTTTTGTCAAAAAAAAACGATCCGGCCTAGAAGTATTGCACATAATATAAAATAAATTTCGCGCGAAAGGATTCGACTGAGAAGATGAATAATGTTAGCTGAACATAAGCCATCGAACTGATGGAATTAATATTTTTTTTTGATTAATAGCGAAATATCAAATTGATTTGTAAATAACTAAAAGTAATGATTTCTTGCATCGTATTGACGATGTGTGGGTGAATGGAATCCATATTCACCCACAGTCTCAAGATGAATCATTAAAAACAAACAAAGAATTGCGATGTTTTAGATGTGTTCATTCCATAGGTGTATAAATAAATAAATTTTTCATTGTTGTTGGTTGTATTATCGTAGATTTTTGTTTTCTATTTCACCTTATCACTCTGTTGTTATGTTGTTTCTTGTATTGATAACTTTGTTTTTGTTTTTCGGTAATTGCAGTATTTTGCATTCAATAATGAGCTTTTATTTGTTTTGCTCGTTTCTAAAGATTCATCATTTGTGATTCTATAATTATTCATTTGTTTTCTTATTTCAACTTTGGTGATGTTATGTTATTTATGAAGAAAAAAAAGCCATGGACCCGTTTTCTTCTGACAAGTAGGAGAATTTTTATTCAAATGTATGGTGAGTATGGACAAAGAAAAATTCTGCGTAGATACTTTATGTACCTTGTATTGCAATAAAGTCGACGAAGTTCAATTACGTTAGAGAAGTCTTCATTATTGCTGATATACATATTTTAATATGAACGTGACTCCATGTTGGAAAATTCTTGTCTGAATTTTAGTTCATCTAATATTCAATCATGGGCTGCTGTTAGTCGCGAGGATCAGTCACACCAGACAGAGATAAACAGAAATCACCAGAACAACTACTAATATGGCCTCTACCAGAGAAAGAACAGCAAAATCCTTTCGTAGCAAACCAATATATAGACAAACAACGATACTCGCTCGCTCTAAGTCAGTATCAAAAAGTAAGTTGATATTTTACTTTGCTTACTCGTTTTCCCTATATAATTATTCACAGTTGACTAACTATCTAATTTCAGTCATAATAAAAATGGATCTATAACAGACAAACGAATGAGAATATTCGAAAATCTTGACTAGAGAAAAACTCGATACTAGGATTTCATGAAGTTAGTCTTTTTTTTCTAATCACTTGACAGCACGGATGCAAAATAGAATTTTCTTGATAATTATTCTCATTTTTTAGCATTTGTGTGACAAATCAATCGAATGTTTTTAACACTGGAAAAATCTCTTAATTCTATTTGCAGCATGTACCAAAAGATCTACGATCAACAAGAGTAACCTCAATGAAATTACCTAATCGACAGAAAAGAAAGAATTTCGAATCTAACCCGGAGAAAATTGGATCTAATATTTCCGATCTAGTACGTGTTCAAATGACAATGAAAGCTAAAATGAATCTACAGACTGGTATCTCTACCGGGGTCGAAACAGTTAGATTACCGGATAAGTTGAATGTGGCTCACGTGCTGTTCAATGAAAGTATTCAACAGCGACTCGAACAAGTATCCAAAGAAGCCGAACGTGTACTTGGACTGATTATCGAGGATTTAGAAGATGAACAAGATCGACTATTAGATTATACACAAGAAATACAATCCGGATACGAACGACAATATCGTGAATGGTTACAGAAATATATCATCGAACTCGATCAATGGAAATCAATCGAATTGAGTAGGCTTCATGAGAAATTACAAAAGTACGAAAGAGACATGAACTATGTGTTTCAAGAAAAGCTTGAGCTTCTCAATCGAGAAGTTGAAACTGCAAAATCTAGAATTCTTCGTGAAGAACAGGAGAAAGGATCGAAAGAAACTAAAAGTATCATTTCTAACATAGAAGAAATTTCACGACAAAACAAAATGCAGAACATTGAAATGGAAGAAGATACCGATATTCATTTAAAGTTACAAGCAAATACCAGAAATAAAGTCATGGGAGAGAATTCGATCAACAATTATCCTTATTTAGACATTTGGTCATGATTGAAATTTTGTCGTACTCGTGAACAGCGAATAAAACTGAGACTAGGAAAATCTATTCTTTCATTTGTTTGTCTATAGCGGAATACAGATTTGCATCGAGAAAGTGTTAAACTGTAAGACTTAACAAATCAGATCAATAAACAGCATTAATTCTAATTTAAACTAATCCCAACCTTGATGATCAAAGCTTTTTTTGTTTGAATAATTCTGATATTTTCTCAATAACCATTTATATGTCTTTTTTAATGAAGAAAACAATCAACGAAATAAAAGAGCAAGCGCAGAAAGCTGCAAAACGAAAAAAAAACAATAATTTCAGAACAATATCATGGTTTAATAGACCTATATAATAATGATCCTGTTTTAAAAGAAAAAAAAAATGAAACGAAGATAATAAAAGAAATATAATAATCAATTGAACACCTTGACATGCCCATATGATCATTCTCACGTTTTTTTCCACTAAACACGCCATTAAATATGATAAATGGTTTGTTTAAAAATAAAACAAAAACTCCCCCATCAAACAAAACAAAATAACCAAGTTCATGCGCATACAAGAAATGTTTAACAAGACACGGTATAGGACATCGACAAGTTTTAAACTAATAGTTCGTGATCAATGCAGAAAAGAAGAAGAAGACAAGACAATATCGTTTAACCAACATATGGTATATACACATAATCAGAAGAGAAGAAAATTAAGAATATTGCATAATGATTACCGAAAGCTCATCCTTATACTGTGCGTTTCACTCATAATTTCATCATACGTTCTAATAAATATGTAACTCACAACAAACCCCAATAATAATTAAGAAGATGAAATATTTAGCAGATAAACAATGTGTTAAAGGCAGGCAAGTTGAGCAAACAAAAACAGACGGTTACATAAATAATGCAAAAAAAAAGAGAAAAAGGAAGAAGGGAAATCACAGTTATTCCACGTGACATGTAAGACAAGACACTTTTCAATATTTTCTTCTTATTTATTTCGTTTTTGAGGACCCCAAATGATTGGTATTGAATTCACTGTTGTTTCGTGTATTTTTGATGAATTTTCATCAGTCGATAATGTTACACCGTTGGCAAACGACGGAAATTCACCTAAATAGAAAATTTCAATATAAATGACCATTATGAAAATCTCGAATTATAAATCAATCGTAACAATAACTGATATAAAAGAATTGCTTACCTAAATCATCTTTATTTGGCGTACGATGTCCTTTTCTCGATGAATTTCTACGTTCCTTGACAACAGTTTCCTGTTGATCTTCATATCCATTGTGTTCTGATGCTGCCCATGGTGCATTTTTAACTTTAAAGGCAGTTTGTTTATCATTATTTTTTGTTGACTTATTCGTATTTGAATTGTTCGCCGATGGCACTTCTTGCTGTCGTTGTTGAACATTTGATGACTGCTGTCCTGATCGTGTATCATTTTGTGTTTTATTTTTGTATGGTAAATCTTCAAGAAAATCTTCTTCTAAGATCGATAAATGATCAATACAAGCATCGATATTCTCCTGATTTGTACCAATAACATGTACTTTATTACTCCTATTATCACTTGGAAATTTTATATCAACATTATATTCTTTTACAATCTGCTGTAATTTTTGTCCACCTGTACCAATAATACGTGCATGCACACGATGGTCAATATCCATTTCCATTGTTATCGTTGATTGAAAATCTCCTATTAATTTCAGTATTTCATCTCGACATTTTAATGCTTTATCTTCATAGCCCCTTATTAAAACTTCAACTTCACTAGATGTTGATTCGGTTGTTAACGACGGATTATCAACTGGTATTGCTTGTTGATCATCATGTTGTTGTTCACCATTCGTCATTGGCGGTGGTACTGGTACAACAGCTGATGGTGGTACTTGATTATTTAAGATTTGTATATTAACATCGTATTTTTGTTTTAAATCATTAATTCTACGTCGACGATTGCCAATAATTATCGAGCGAAATTCCGATTTAATTGTAAATCGTGTTTCAAATGATCGTGCTTGTTTGTCAGCAAGATATTTTTCATAGCGTTCGAGTAATTCTTTTTTAAACCCTTCAACTTGTTCGGCTTGACCTTTCAAATGTATATTATTCGATGATGAATTCGATGATGGAAATGTTATTTTTACATCCGGATATTTTTCTACTAATGTTTGTATTTGACTACCACCTGTACCACGTAAATGACCATGAGCTTCAAATGTAATATCAACTGTTGTTTCAATTGGTATCATTTTTTCTAAGGCAACTACAGCTTGTTCAATGTCATCCGTACGACCAATAATACGAACAATATCATCGTTCGGTGAATCTTGTTCGTTATTACGTGGTGGAAATTTAATTTGAACGTTAAATTGTTTTTGTATTGGTTGAATATAGAAGCCACCTTGCGCAAGTAAATAGCCATGATGACGATGTGGAATTGATATTTCTTTAGTTGTCGTATTTTCCCAAGTGTCAATTAATTCTTCTAAACATTTTCTTACTTGTTCGACGGCTTGTTTTGTACCACGTAATAAGATTTGATCGCTATTGATATTACGTTCAGGAAACTTAATTAACGCATCGCCAGATTTTTTTTGTAAATTATTTAATAATTTACGTTTATTCATAAAAAATCGATTATGCCATTTTGGATCTATGGTTATGTGTTGTTCAATGGAATTTTCTAATGAGACTCTTAATTGATTTAAATGTTCATCGAGGATTTTTCGTCCTTTATCAACATCAATGCGTTTACCACTCAAACGAATGTGAAGAAATTCTTCGCTATCATCTACAGCCGGAACATCAATACGAACATCAGGCATTTGTTCACGTAAACGTTGAATATTTGCACCACTTTTTCCTATTAACAATGGATAGAAACGTTTCGATAGTTCGATTTCCGTTGAATAGAGATCTTTGATTTTTTGTTGTAAAAATTTTGAGCATTTTTCAACATCCTCTTTGTCACCATGTAAAATAACTTTATCGCTTTTGCCATTGGCTTCGGGAAATGTTATTTGTATATTGTGAAATTTTGAACGAACTTCTTCTAATTTTTTACCTTTGGCACCTATGATTTGCGGATAATATTGAGGATCAATGCTCACACCAGTTGTACGTTCATTGGACTAGATGGAAAACAAAAACTGTAAAATCAAATGGTGAAAAGAAAATTCTTACCAATTTTTGTACTCGTTCCAGTAGGACTTGTCGCGCTTTATCAACACTTTCTTTCGTACCCATTAATTTAACAACACGACTTTCATCAAAAGGAAATTTAATATCGCATCCTGTTTGTTCTTGCATTTCCGTTAGACGTATTTGATTTTTTCCTATTAATTGTTTATAATAATTTGGGTCGATGTCCATTTCTAAGTATGTCGTATTATTGTTTCGTAAATCATCAATAACCGTTTGAATTTGACCACGAACTAGTTCAACTTCTTCTGGCGGACCTTCGACAGCAATATGATCATCACGAAAAAAGATGCGAACATCTGGATGAGATTTTTTAATTATGTCAAGATTGCCACTACGTTCACCTTTGACGACACTATGCATCCAATGTGGCGCATTGATTCGAACCGCAGTTAAAGCATTGGCCTTTTAAAATAAATCAAATTTATCTAGGGCTTCCTAAGGTAAAAATCAATTTACCATTTTATAAATCATGGTAATTGCTTCACCGATTCTTGATGTTTCACCAATAACTTGAATAATTGGCAAATTTTCTTCTTGATTTGGAATGCGAACAACAACATTGGTTTTATCGAAGATTTCTTTTAAGCCGGCACCTTTTTTTCCTAATATAAAACGATGTTGTTCACATGGTATTTCAAGTGGAAACGTCATGATTTTTCCTTCCTGCAATAAAAAAAAGTATAAACTCAATATTTTCAAAGCCGTGTCGATAAACAAAGTTTTGACTACGTCAAACCTACGAATTCATTTTAAAAAATTCCTTAGACATACTCATAACATGTTCTCCTACAGATCGAATATTTACTTTAATTGTACGCATGGTGCTTCACATTTTTCAAGTTTCCTGCGAGATTTTAATTAATTTCTTAGCCATATTTATGCATTCTACAGTCTTCGCTGTATTTTCAAACTAATAGAAAGAAGTATTTTTGCAACAGTTTTTACATGCAGTCTCAATACTGTCCCACAAGGAATTCGTGCTATAATTCAAATCAAATCTCTCGCGACAGCAGATGATTTTGGTTTTAGGTTAAAAACTCTCAATGAAATTTCCTTACCAAACTTTGAAAAAATTGCATAATTGTTGTTTTCGCCTTTTCCACGGGTTCACGTTCACCACGTATAGATATTTCATCAGTTTGTTTAATTAGCGGTGGTAAATCAATAGTAACATTCAATTGACGACGTAATTCTTCGACAAGCTGATGACGAATCCATGGATGATATAGATATGGTATTGATAGACGTTCATAACCTTTATTTTCTTGTATATGATATAATTCGAGAATTTTTTGTTCACATAATTTAACATTATCTTTAGCACCTGAAATAACTATTCCATCCGATTGACTTTCTTGTCGTGGTACAGCAATACGCGTTAATGTTTCTTGTTCTAAATGTTTTAATGTTGCACCTCGTGGACCAATAATAAAACGATGAAAATCTAATGGAATATTAACTGCAATTTTAACTGGTTTTTGCAGTTCGCGAAGAATTTGTACTTGTGCTGAGCGAACTTGTTCGGGTCGACCGGTTATAGTGACTATTAATGTTTCATCTTTATGAAAAAATGTTATGTTGGTAGCTAAATAAAAAATTGAATTCGTTCATATGAAAACAATAAAAAGAATGAGATTTTACATGTTTCTTTTTGAATTCTGATACACAGTTTTTGTAATGGTGGTCCATTATTAACCGATAGATTACTACCAATGCCATTACGTGTTGACTGATTACCACCACCACGTCGAGGATTATCCGTAATACGCTCTTCCGGAGGAATTTCAATCTATAGAAGAAATACATCTCATCGTTGTTTTTTCTTGTCTTGTTCAAAACTGAAATAGCTTACGATTTTAGTTGTAGCTGATTTTTCATGAATGGCTATTTGCCGTCGTCGATCCTCATCGATTCTCGACGAAGTATATAATGCTGCTGTTGTATTACCTAAAGATCCATTTAGTGATGATGCAAATGATGACGACGAAAAAAATGTACTCGAACGAGTCAAGTCCAATGAATTCGCAGATTTCAAATGTGGGAATTCTTCATTATAATCAGGTGCATCATCGATATCATTTACATTTGATGTTGCACCCGAATTCATACCAACTGTCTTAGTTAAACCATTTTCGCGTAAAAAGTTATCATCGGTTAGTACATCCATGGTCAAATAAGTACCTACAACAAATTGAATAAATAATACAAGAAAACAAATGCAACCTCGATGTTCTTTTAATAAAATATTCCGAAAAAGCGAAGAAAAATAAAATACTCTATTAAAAAAAACCCACAAAAATGTTTATGTTCATTCAGTTAAAAAAAGATTGTTTTTCTCTTTATTCAATAAAACGACTGTGAAAGGACGACATAATGGTAATAAATAAAAAAACGAGAAACCGAGAGCGATCGAAAAAACAAAGAAATAATAAGTACCGAATAACATCTGTTCACAATATGCAAAAAGAAATTAAAAAGAAACTTTTTCTATTTTCGTCCTTGCGAACTAATTTCGGTGGAGAAAATGTGAATCGTCTGTCTGTTTAGTTAAAAAAGTTTAAAATTTCGGCAAGATCGGAGGAAATTATTTTTAAAACGAAAGAAAAATACTAAACAATATGACAACGTGTCAAAGTCAAATGTTTGATGAAATACGTTCTAATGTGGATTTCATTCGGCAAATGAGACTAAGTGATTTTAAGACTAAATTTAATGGATAAAACTTACGAAGTTTGAGTGGTATTCGTAAAAAAGTGTAAGAATCACGAAAAGTTTTTTCTATGATCTAAGGTAAATAAAATCTCTTTTTTACGTAAAAGACCTTTAAATAACTAAAAATACTTCATTTATATCCTATTTTTATTTGGATTTCATCTTCAGAGAAAAACTTGAGCAATCATGTCTCGTGATGATGAAAAGAAAAGGGCATTTCGTCACTGTACTATCACACATATTGACTGTCAATTTTCCAATTAAGATAAGTGTCCAGAACATGCAACTGTATATATTAATAAAAATTAATTTTTGTCCGTATTAATATAATTATTTTATTTACTGTAGCATATTCAAACACAGATATATCGACGATAAGGAATCTTTAGGCGAAAAGCAGAGTGCGCATAATACACGTACTAGAATTTCTAGCGAATGACGTCACAGACGTTAAGAACGGAAAATGATAAATAGATATCAGCGGAATATGAAATTTAGATTTATTCATTTTTTAATGTTTGTATTCGTTTTAAAACTTTCTTTATTATTAAATTCGTAACAATTTGTGTCATAATGGTATACTAGTTAAATTATTTATGCAGATGAAGAAAAAAAAGAGGCAAGTGAAATCTTTCTATTGGACGCTGAATTACCAATGAAAGATGAGAAAAAATATGAACCATGTGTTACGCTTAAAAATTTTCTTTTTTTTTACTATTTTAGATTCAAAAAAAAAGATAAATATTTATTTAGATTTTAAGAAATAATCAATGATTTTATTCGCTAAGTAAACAGCAGAACTATTTTTAACTAAAATAACATCGAGTAAAACTCAGGCTAAACTAAATCAAAGAAAATAGGAATGAATAATGTTATCGTTTCACGATAATTCATGTACAGCCAGTTCCGCCCAGAAAAGTCACTAAATAGAAGGTTTTATCCATGTGTTCTTTTTTTCAAATTTTCAGCCCCGAGAAACGTCTCATGGTCGCAAGAGTATCTTGAAAAGTTCAGCACATACGATGAATGTTTTCTGCTTGAAATATCGAGTATCCAACGGCATGTTTATATGTTACAAGGCAAGCCATTGAATTGAATTACGTTTGACATCCGATATCTCAAGCGACGGAAATAAAATAATTGGTTTTATATACGAAAATGAAAATCCTGTTTTTTCATTCTATTAAAAACAGTCTATTTTCTAGATACATTTTTTTTTATCTATATGGCACTTAATATATTTTCCATTAATAATATTTGGTCTCGAAATAAGCAACCGTATGGTAAAATCGGCGAGGTACGTGATCACTATTTTAAAATGCTGAGCATTCTCACAGCTAACTATTTGAATTGTTCAGAGATAATCATTGAATGTTTTTTTATTCTCATAGAAAATGAAATTTGAGAGCTAGAAATTATTCTATTTAGCCTAAAGTCATTTTCTACTATTAGATTGAATGTATCGATACAAATAATGAATCAACACCATCAGCAGCGAACCCATTTGCCATGCGCACCAATGATTTATATATTGGCACAATTGATGGGTAAGTTTTTATTATTGCCTTATTGAACATATAAGTGAGAGAGAAAGAAAATGTCGACTCGATTAAATGCCACTATCGTTCATTTGCTTTTCTTGCCCAGCAGCAATGAGTGGCATTCAATTGTATTTCGAGGTCACATAGATCACATTTTTTCTATGTTGATCATGCTCAAATACAATATCTCAATAAGTATAAACACTAGATCATGGTTAATTGACTTATTGGCTGTAGATAAATAGCTTGTGTTGTCATTGACGTAACTTTTATTTATCCTTGGTTTTCATTTATTTTTATGGAAAAACCTATTCTTAATAACGCAAGGGATTTGATACTCTCATTCGATTTGGACTTTGTTAATCGACGTGCGTGCATTTACATTGAACAAAAAAGAAAATGAATCGTTTGTCCCTGAAGAATTACGGTACCATATATGAGTTTTTTTCTTCGTCTGTAATACTTGCCCGTATTAATCACTCGTCGTGTGTATGTGTATTACGGGGAAAAGCCTCTTTTTTTCTCCAAAGAGAAATATCCAATAGGCAGTCTAACACTTGTGCACGGCTTGTCAGCTCTTCTTCTTCTTCGTTTTTTTTATGAAGATAAATTATGGATATGCTGCGACGATGTCATCGAATGGTATCTTATAGGATTCTTCGTGTATTCCCTTTCGATCATGGAATACGATAGATAGGCGATGAGACATGTCAGTAATAGATCAATAGATCCAATGTCTGTATGGAATACTTTAGCACTATCACCATGTGCTGAATATCGGTACAGATTATATAAGTATATCGGAATGTACACTATTCAATAAAAAGAATTATGGCTAACTGGTTTTAATTGTGATCATTATATTCTTTTACTTATGCATGCATACAATATAATGGGCGTGCAGTTCGGTAATTTCTATGTTGAACAACAAGAGTGCCTTATAAAAATGCACCTTTGAAAACAATGACATACTCGTCAAAAAAAAAGGAAGAAAAAAGATGCTTTAACGCTTCAGTTTGATTATTTGAATAGAAAAGAAATAATGCAAATAGAAGATGTCGGAGCATCCTTGGAAAAATAGCGGAAAGAAAGAGAGCGAAACAAATTGAACTGTCACACGATTGCCTGATGTCCGTGATTAGAACTGTTTTTCTTTTCTCCATCTTTCATTTTCTTCTTTTTCGTGCTATTCACGATCAAATTAGAATCCATACAAGATATTAATGACATTGTCATGCAAATCATAATTCTGCTTGTTGGATGCGAAATGTCTATTGGTTATCACAGAGAAAAAGAACACAGATATATGTCTTATTTTTTTATGAAAGATGCAATAGTCAACATCTTGTTCATAAGAGCAGGAAATAATCTGACAATTTAGAGTGAGATCAAAAGACACTCAACTTTTTTTTATGAATGTGTGTCACTGAGAGTTAATTACAATGAATGAATAGGAAAAGAACGATAGTGATCGATTAATTGGCCTGGCATGAGTCTCTATTTGGGGTAAAAATGATGTTTTCCAAACGGATCTGCTGTCGTGCTGTGATGTAATATAATGCGTCCGCCTTTTTCTTCTCTTGTTAAACAGTATACATTCGAAGAATTGATAAAGTAATGGTCGCCTTTGGTCATACATTTATCATAATCAGTAGTTAACATCAAGCAAAATTCTCTCTCTCTCTCTCTCTCTCTCTCGTTAACAGTAGTGAGCGGAGGGGTGGACATTTCTTTTTTTTGTTTGCTCTTTGTTTCCCTTTTCTATTGCTTGAACAGAGGACAAAGAAAGAAAAAGAGAAAAAAAAGAGAGAACAGGCAACAGAGAGAGAGAAAACAGGTTCTATCATATTTCTTCTTCTCCATCATCATTGTCTCGTCTCGTTTTCTCTTGGCATGCTGTGCACTACAGAGTGATAGTAATGTAAATTACGGTTTTCTTCCTGTATATAAATACAATCGTCGTTGTGGTATTGATTGAATATTACATGATTATCAATCGAACTTTAAATTTAATTGAATTCATTGTCATATTGACGATGTCGACATGCATTCGATCTCAACATCAATCGTCAAATCAATTATATCAAATTGTCACCGGACTAAAACAATTTCATTCTCAGTTGTGCCAATTTAAATTCGAAAATTGTATTCAAGATTCCTCCTATGCTGATCAATTAGATACCGATTGTAACATATATTCGCGTTTACGCGATTGTTTTCGTTCATTACTCGATGATTCTCAATGTCTATCCGCACAACTTAAAGATCAGTATACAAAAGCGAAACAAAATGAATATCAAGCGTGTGGCGTTGCTTCATCGTATGAATCTGTTCGTTCATCAAGGTATACTTCCTCATCAACCAAATTGCAAACAACCTGTCTGACAACATTCATTCTATTCATCGTAGCTAGTTCTTGATCATTTATTTGGAAAAATTCCTATCTACATCATCCGGTGATTTCATGGTCGAATGCATTTTGTTTTTCTCTCTCTCTCTTGAAACTTACGTCGTTATTCTCTTATTGAATCTATGAACATAAAAAGATATTAGCCAATACTAAAACAAACCAGTTCTTGTATTAACACAGGAAGTTTTATATTTAGTTCTATAAATTGATTATTATTTTTTCTTTCTTTTACTCAATGTTGATGATGTCTCGTTGTTATTTGCATAAAGAAATAAAACTCTTTTCGCAGACAAAATATACAGTTGTAATCGTCTCGTTTTGAAGTGAATGTTATTGTACATTTAGCCTCGAGGAGGATTTTGCTGATCAAATATGATACTGTCGAAGAATAATGTGATAAGTGGGCACTTATGTCAAAGTTATATATATATATATTCGAGACACCTGCTACAGTTAATCAAATAATAGAAAGAAAGAATTTTATGTAACTTCTATTTTTTTTTTTATTTTATTTAATTTTAGCATTGTTCACAAATTTCGCATACGGGATAAAGCATCTGATGAATCAGCGTCTACTGAGACAAAAGGATATGAATGTCTTTGCATCGGAAGTCAAAATCTTGGAACAGTAAATGAATGCTAAGAAAAAATTAATTTTCTACTTTTTCTTTGTAGCGTAAATCAATAGTAAAAATAAAAGTTGTGAGAATACCTCTTCATCGTGTATTTACATTGAGTGATAATTTAATTCAAATACTTGATAGTGATAATTTACAAGTGAGAAATAGCAATTCATAGATTTCCATGGAACTTTTTATCTTTTGATTTAGCCAATTCCTAATTTAAAAATAAAAAATGTTCTAACATTTGGTGTATCTAATGCGACTGATCAATGTCAAGGAGGATATGTTGATGTAAGGAAAACTTATAGAATCACTCTCTCTTGAAAATAAAAGGTTGTTTCTTTTATGAATTTAGATATGTGTATCAACAAAACGAAATAAAATACAAATCTATCGACTAGACAAATTAAATATGAATTTTGGTTACGAACTATCAGTTCAAGATTCGTTTACATCAATAGTATGCTTGAGTCTTTCGATTTTCTTCAGTTCTATTTTCTTTTTCGTCAAGGCAATGGATAGTTGTGGTATTATAGGATGTTCTGAAACAGAATATTTTTCTTATGATCCATCCAATAGTAATGATCGTCGATCAACAGGATCTTTTAATAGTATATTTAAATTAGATGATCCGAATACAGCAGTTTGTTTTACTAATATTTCTCCGGTAGATATATTTGTCGTGTGCATTCAATTAATTGTTATATGAAATTTTTAGGGCCAATATTTACTTAATGGTCCCAATGTTGGCGTTACTACATCTTTGCAAGGCATGAGTCAACGTCCTCCAATTATGTTTGTCAGTTCGCCGATAGATTTTATTTATTCACATCCATATTTAATTGTTCTCGTCAGGGATTATATTCATATATACAGGTATTTAATATGGTTAGATGAATTTATAAATTCTATGAATTTTATTTTAGTTATTTAGACGATCAACTTAAACAGGAGATACCTTTGAAATTTTGCCGAACATTATTAACTATGCAACAAGAAAATATTAAAAATATCATAGTTACGAATAAAGATAATATTTATTTACTTGTTCCACTTAGTATTGAAGAACAAATTGAACAATTATTGAATAGTTACCGTTTACAAGAAGCATTAACATTAGCCGAAAGTACTTGTTCATCGATTAAACAACGTAGCACAAATCGATTGGTTCTATCAACTAAAAAGCGTATTGCATTTATTGAATTTAGTGCAATGAATGTTGTTCGTGCATTATGTTTATTCGATGATATTCATATAGATTTTCATGAAGTGAGAAAGAAAAAAGTTATTTATTTTGTAAAAATGCCTATTTTCATATGATTTAGATTCTGACACAAATACCAAATTTTTTACCAATAAATTCTTCATGGTCGAATATAGATGAAAATAATAAAAGTCAATATGTTCAATGGTTGAATGCACTCGGTGATTATATGACAAGAAAATCAGCTGAGTTTTCTCATCAGCCGGTAAGAAAATGATACAGATTATTTACTAATCGGAAAGAAGAAGAAGAAGATTGCCATCATTTGCATGTTTATAGGACTATTATCCAGTACTATTAAAAGCCTATTTACTCGTGAAAACTCCTGAAATGATCATTGAATTCATTCAAACCAATGCCTCTTATGTTCCAATGGATTATTGTAAAATTCTTATAGATGCACAACATTATAATGCTGCAGCCATACTCTATTCTTCACATGAAAAACATCAACAAGCTATTGATATATGGAAAAAGTAATGCTTAATAAAGATAGAAATGTTTTTTCTTTGTATTTATATCTATCTATCTAATGATCTTTCTATTTAGCGTAGACTTGTATCAAATGAATATTCGAATGATGATACATTTCCTGGTGTGTGGATTCTTGCGAAATATATACTTGAACGAAATATTGATCGATCATTAGAATTCTCTACTGCTGCCTGGTTCCTAGAACGAAACGAAGAAGAATTAGCATTAAAAGTAATAGAATATCTTCTTTATCGAATTTAGAAAGAAACATAAAACTTCGATTATTTTGCTAGATTTTCACTAATAAACATCGAACGGAATCGAACAATGATCCATTCTCTTCTCAACGAGTTATTAATCTGATAAAAACGCATCAAACAGCATTAGTAACTTACCTGGAATATGCTGTTTTTAAACTTCAACTTCAAGTAAGTTTCGAAAACGGCCGTATGGATAGGTTAGAACCATACTACTGAATTTTTAGACCGACGAAATTCATACAATGTTAGTTAATATCTATCTCGATCAAATTTTATCAAAATCAGATAATGAAGAAACACGGTTTGATTATGATATTTTTTCTGAAATTTTTCTTGACTTGTTCCGTGAAATTTTAGTTCTAAACTTCAAGCATTCATAATCACATCAAATTCGTATCGTGTTCAAACTGTTCTACATCGAGTTAATCAAACAAATCGATTGAAACGTGAAGTTGCTCTTCTCTATGGCAAAGTATAATTTTCTAACTATCGATTTTTGTTCTTCTAATTTGAAAATTTTCTAGATGAATAATTTCGAACAAGCTTTTCGAATACTCGTCGATGAACTGCAAGATTTGGAATATGCAGAAAATTATTGTATAGCTTTATCACATGGAAAATCGAGTGCTGATCGGAAAATTGTTGCTCATGTTCTATTTAAAGTCTTTCTCAATTCGTTAGAAAAGTAAACTTGGATATATCCATGATTTTTCATGTCTATAACAATGAAATATTTAGATATCCAAATGAAATAAAAGCAGCACTACTTCGTCTTCTTTGCAATAATGAAATTGAATTTGATTTTATTGAAGTTCTACAACGTCTACCATCTCATTGGTCTTTAGCATCGTTATCTCAAATTCTTCTACGAGCTTTACGTACTTATTCTTATACTCAGCGAGCAGCAAAACTAGAATCCTCTTTAGTACGTGTACAAAATGAACAGTTAAATATAAAATTAAGTCAATTGAAACGTTCAAACACAATGATTAATGAACAACGTCAATGTAAACATTGTTTACAACAATTTTATGAAACATCATGTGTTGTTTATCAAGATGGAATTCAAGTTCATGTTCATTGTGCAAAAAAATACAAACAAAATTAACTAAAATTATGTTTCAATTTGGTTCGATGATAGTTGTGATTTTTAAAAAAAAGATTCTCTCCTTGTTATTTATTTATGATTTCACAAAAAGAAAACAATTCTTTTTTACATGATTCTATTGTTTTATTTATTATTACAATAGATTTTTCCATATAATGACGATTTGAGATAGATGACTGTCGAAAAATCCGAATGAATATAGGATTTCGTTTAGCGTCAAACAGTCGAAAATTTAGATTAAAATATCTGAGTACAACATTGGTCAGCTAAATATATCTTATTATCTTCAGATGATGATTTTACAAACTAACTTTAGTCACGTTCGCCTATCCGTAGGAGAAAAAAAGATTTCAACTGAATAGTAGAAGTAGAGGAGTGCATGTTTAATTGTTTCTTTCCAATAAAACTAAATGAAAAATGAATGTTTTATTTCTGTTAAGCTCATATTTGTATAATGATGTGTATCAAAGCGACAAGTAGCATACTGTTTCATTTGATTTCGTACTACATCGTCGCATTGGAGTCAAGTTTCGGCTAGGATACTTTTCAACAAAATCGATGAGTTATAAGTATTGATTGAGTTTGACGGCACGAGAGGAGAAGACTCATTCTATTTCAAAAGCGTCCTCTTATTAGAACAATGATCGATTTAATTCATGTAAATGTTCCATTTGGTTGCCAATACTTATTTATCGATACCGCTTTCATTTGTTTACGTAGTATATCTAGAATGCTGAATTGACAAAACCAATCGATGCTAAAACTAGTGAATCAACTTGATGCTATATCAGCAGAGCCGATCAGATTCTGATCCAAGATGATGCTTAAAACGCAAGAAAAAACTTCGGTTATTATTCGTACATTGCTCTCTTAACATTAAAATAGTACACTCAATTTTTAGAAATATTTTTAGAACAGGTAATTTTATTATTTTTTCATAGTTGAGTCGATCACTAAGATGTATCAAGTTTATGATCGATCCTCTAGAGTTTAACTGTAGTTGTCACAGTTAGAGATAATAAATTGTTCAAAACTTGTTTTTAGATTTGGAAAATACAAACGTTCAAAAGGACATTGCAGAAGTGAAATTAAAAATAGCACAAGTTCTGTTTTTGCTCGTATTGTGGGTGTGGGTGTGGGTGTACTTCGAATAATTCCACACCCACACCCTCAAGAATTCTTCGCCATTTCAAAATTGATGTACCATTTGTTTCTTGTTCTATGTCTGGGCGTTTTTCTGATCCTAGTTTTGTTGTTACATCAGTTCTAGATGGGCGTTTTAAGCTTTTATGGCTCGATAATCTTCAAGCTTTGGTGAAGTTGCGTGTTATTGAAAAAATGCATACTGCTTTGGTTCATTTTTTCTCAAAATTGACTTTTTCTTTGTTACAGGAAGAGGAAGCTGATGCGCGAAACGTAGCTGAATACGATGACAGCGATCAGCTGACACAACATGTAGATCCAATAACAAAGAGAAAATGCCTTGTTCCTTAATTGAATGATATGAAAAACATTTCTGCTGATGAGGAACCAACACTTTTCGTAGAACTTTATGCTATTCTAGCGGAAAAAGTAATGAAAGTAATTTTCTTTTTCTCAAGAAAATTCTTTATCCTTCTTTATATGAACTTGGTCTGAAATACTTTTCAGCGCCAGCTACATCGGCCCCTACTGAAAGAACATTCTCTCAAAGTGGATTTGTAACGCGTCCACATTCCGCATCGTTAACTTGAAAAAATGTATGTTTGCTTATGTTTCTTAAATGTAATAAAGTTTTATTGTGGTTTGATTTTTTGAAACTTGATGATGAAAAAGCGACTTAAAAAATTTTGATTCATGACTCAGACATGTATTGGTACTCGTACTCGAAAAATTCCGTATTTCCCCAGCTCTGCCTAAAGCTGAGATTTAACATACCAAAAATCCTGGATAAAACACTGGTAATTTACATTTTTGATAGGGGTGTCAATTTACAGTTTATTTAATTTAAATTTAATAAATTGTTTGGATGGATACACATCATTGCTACGAGGAAAATACGGAACTTTAACAGTAGTAAATACTAAATGAGAGGAAAACATAGTATTTTAGGTTAATATTTGTTCATAATAGTCAAAATTTCTCTACAGATTATGCAAGATCCGTCATCTTGTTTCTTCAAAATACTTGGATACTCATAAAAATATATTTAATAGCACAATTCGCAGAAGAATGATTAGGTTTAACTTTAGAAAACAGGAAACATAATTACTCAAATTTGACTTTAAACCGTAGCAATCAAGTCAAAAACTATGTTTATCTACTAGTTTTCAAAATTTAACTAATTTGAATTTCAAACAATTTAATTTAAATTTAGTTAAATTTAAATTTAACTTTTCGTTTAAAAAAAAATTTAATTTATTTTAAATTAAAATGTGACACCCCTAATTTTTGATGAATTTCTATTTTTTGTATCTATTGTCTGTCTCAATATTAGTTATGTACTTTAACTTTATTCATTATGTCACAATGTACAATAAAGTTGTTTCACATATTTGTTCGAAAATATGTATGATGAGATACTGAAATGGACAGAATTTTCTTGTTTATGAAACTATAGTGCTTTTTTAATCTTCCAGTCGCCGTCGCCGTGCAGCCTAAATATTTGAGTCAGCCGTCGCTGAGCATTAAAAAGAATTTTTGAAGTCGGTGCTGTTCACCCCCTCGGCTCACACCTCTATTCGTGGGGAGTTTGAACTTGGCGCAAATTCGAATTCCCCATCATATGCATTTTCATTCATAAACATTTGCAACAAACGTTCATCAGTCTCAAGATTTCTCAAATTCTACTTGGTAGAATGAGCATGAAACTTTATTTCTTATGATTGTACGAAGTATATGCTAATTATAAATACTATGAAGTACTTAGATCATTTATCATTTACAGTTGCTAAACAAAAAAGTGATGCTTTATAATTTTTTTTAAATTTCCTGACTTATGTTCAGTCTCTGTTAGAATATATCGTCATTATCTCTATGGTCACGGTCATATTCAACATAGAACTGTCGTTCTTTACTCGGAAAATTAAGAAAAAAACTGAAAAAAAAGCACACTCGTCCATCGATGACTTTGAGAAGGAGAATAGAATGATAAAAATGCAGGCATAATCTCTTACATCAATATATGGCGCTGATTACACGTTTCGGCGATCTATCCGATCTAGTATTGATCGAGTTGTTCTCGTATCTATCATCGATCGATATTCTTTGGGGATTTACTCACCTTAATTATCGTCTGACAACGTTAATAACTGAACGAGGTTTCTTTTATCATATTAATTTATCGCTTGCACGTTATCATCAATTTAATACAATACTTCGTTTTCTTCCATTGAATGATATTCTATCAATTTCAATTGATAATGATGCATCTCCACTTCAACTAACTTGTTGGCCTTATATGCCTCGTTTGAGAACTTTGCGTATAATCAGCGTATACGATTATGATGATCTTTTACCTTTTGCTATACTTCATGCAGCTACACTTACTCATATCATTGTCAACTCAAATGAACGACTAGTACCAGTAAGTATTAACGTATTTTTTTAGCACACTGAATTTCAGCAACAAATTGGATAGTTGAACTAAGAATTGAAATGATAGAGGCACTACTGCTCTGCTTTGAAATTTACTCACGATATCTATAAAAAAAAAGAAAGAAATTGTTTCTACGAATTGTGTGTAAGAGATGAACTCTTTTTGTTACCTTCGAATTTCAATGCGATCGAAAGGTAAATAAAATATGATAGAGAGGACAAGGAAATATAAATTCATTGTTGTTTTAAAAATAAATAAATAAAGTGTTTAGTTTAATACTTTTAGCCGTTTTGCAATCTACACATATATAAAGCTGCCATGTATGCCACTCAAGATTGTTGTGGAATTGAATTATTCAGTTGACACGTTCAAATTTAGCATAAAGTCATTTATTTGCCACGACGAGATTTTAGTAAAACAACTATAAAATTATTCTAATTATCAATAGAGAAAAGAAAGTATAACTAACCAATCAATTAAAACACGTATCCCATCCTAGAATTTATTCTAATAATTTTAAAATTAATTGAATCGTAATGGCATAGCTTCTAGTCGTATCATGGAGTTTTCTCGTCTAAATGTGTCGATTTTATCACTATTCACGAAGAGTCCTGAACAATTTTCTTCAATATTCCAGAACTAGCTTTGATTGTTGTAAACATATCGCAAGATTTTTTTATCTCAATAACTGCCGTGAATATTTACTCTGGAAGCGAGACTTATTTACAATTCTTGGTAAATGTTATAATGAATAAGATAGTTTTTTCAACAGAAAATCTAGAATAATTATAATGCGAATTTGTTTTGCTCTTATGATTTCTACAGGTTATAACAGAGTGTTTGGAGACAATTTTCTTTATGAATCTGTATGTTTACAAAAGAGATGTTATTGATTACTCTTGTAGCGATTTTTAATTAAAATTTTCTCTCACAGAATAGATTTATTAATCAAAGCACTGCTTTTTTATTTGATTATTGGTTTTTATGATATTTTAATATGGTTTCTTTTGTTTCCAGGATGGTGTCACGATCCATGTTGTATACCCCTTGGGTGACTTAAATAAGCTTATGCGTGATGTTCTTCTTATTCATTTACTTTCACTTCGATCACTCGACTTCGGCTTTCACTATAACTTGATGAGGTGGCCCATTGCTGTGCATGCCCCTCTTACCTATCTGCTTTTGCCATTGGTTTCCATGGATGATTTAATTCGTATTATGGCAACACAACAACTTTCCAGTACATTACGCCAGTTACACGTCTCAATAGCTAATCATCGTGATCGTAAGCATTGTGCTATGCCAACATTTAATTCTTTGCTTCCAATGGTTAATTTGCATACATTCACTTTTTTCCAAAAATTTTATTCGCGATTACGAATTGAATGGACATATTTCGAAATGCTGATGTCTTCGAATGTAATGCCTGCGCTTCGACGTGCCAGTTTATCTATTTTTATTAATATGAACGAAATAAATCGTATTAGTTCGTCAACATTTTTTACAGATCATCGTCATGTTGATGTTCATTTCGTTTTCAGTCTCATTAATTGTCCCCAATACATCGAGATGACTCAATATATACCTCGTGGAAATCGTTTTCATCGGCGAGAAATTGTTGGTGCAACATTGGTTGTTAATGACACGTATATGATGTCCAAACCAATCATGAATCCGGATCATTTTGTAAGTCATTACTGTATTTTCTTCCATTTTATTTCAAATTAAGTTATACAAAGAAAAAAAGAAATCTTTGCTCTTTAGTTGATTATCTAACTTTGATCTAATAACATGCTAATATATTCTTTATATTTGCAGAGTTATGGACGCCAATATTGTCATCATATGTGGTATACTCTTCCATGGGCATTCGATGAATTCTTTCATGAAAATATGCCAGAAAACTGGATTACTCAAATACGAGTGTTTGAAATACCACAAAAAGTAACGACATCTTATACGCCATTTCTTCGTTCATTAGATGTATTTCGTGAAAATGTATCACCTTCTTTATACTCTCTACCTCACGTGGTATCATACGATCGTATTGAAACGTACCACTTGGCCTATTATACTACATCTCTTCCCAAATATTTATCTAGTCTTCGCAATATAACTCTCGTAAATAGTATCGATTGTCTTACCTACTGTTATTCATTTCCAACCACAATTCGTTCTATTCGTATTCACATTTTGTTCAAATCTCATAACTATAAGATGCCAGACTGGTCAGCGCTAATGTATTCACTCTCAGCTTTGCGACAGTTGAGTTCGTTAAATATATTTATGTATGATTTGCCAACAACTGTCGACATTGACAACTGTCAATTCATCGCAAAGGCAGCACTTAACGTTATCAATTTTGCTCTTTGCTTTCGATCCAAAGGTGGTACTTCTTCAAAAGAATTCGAAGCCGTATTTAAATATCATCCGAAATTTGTAAAAACGTTGTGTGACTCTATTATTTTATTGTGTCGTGACAAACAACCTTATTATTCAATTGAAAATGATGGCTTTGGACTGAAAACATGGTTTTGATTGAGTAGATAAACTCGATAAAAACTTTCTTAAATTACGATGAATCTTATTGTATACATTTTAATACAAATATTGTTGTTAATAATTTTCTTTTAAGCTATGCACAAATATAAGTGACTGCAAAATCGCGTCATCCAAAGAAAGAAGGTCTTTGCTAAAATAATGAATTTGAACGCGAAAAATTATTTTCAAAGAGCATTATTTCAACTAAAGTAGGCGTAGGATATATTGGAGCTGGATTCGAGTATTCCGCAACTGGAGTAGCGTGCAGGTTATACCAAAGGATAAAAAGGCTATACCAAGATAGATCTCGACGAGTTCTATCGGTTCCACTCATTAATTTTTTCTCAGGACCCTTCCTTCATGGAGAAAAACCTAAAATACTACCAAAAAATCCAGCGTCTTTCGTAAAGCTTGTCACGATTCGCTCATAGGTCAGACTAAATGACGAAACCTTACCAGGAGATAGAACTTGCAAAGCTCTATCCTATGAACACCATTCCGACCCGATTCCATTATCAGATCTCTGAAAAATCAACTGTACAAGATCCGGAATCGGATTTTCTCTGTAAATCGCACCGGGACTCGCCTGTAGATTATACCAACAGATAAAAATAGTATATCAAGATAGAACTCGATGTGCTCTATCCAATGGGCACCTTTCTAGGAGACACACATTCTGGAATCCCCTTCAAGAATGCTAGCCAAGCCCGAAAACCTAATTTTTCTGAAAAATCTGTATGGATTCATTAAAACACCGGACCAACACATGAAAATCACACCCTTTGATAGAACTCGACGAGCTCTATGCCATCCTAGGATCCCTCCGAAAGGGCGAATCCAGATCACAGTTCAACATTCATTAGATTTAGCATTGGTTTTCATTTTTTTTGTATCCAACATACAAAAGCGAACATTAATCAATTTTGATTCCTTCATATTTAAGAGGGAAATATTTTTCTAAGGCTTCTTTTTTATGCTTTAGATTTTCTTCTAATTCTTGTATCTTTTTTAATTTGAAATAGTTGAGATGATAGTAAATCAACGACATCTTAATATTTTATTTTCATCAAGAAATTGTATATATCATCGAGGAATAGAAAAGAAAATTATTGGTTCCATCTTTCGTTCCTTCCATCTTATTGATCCAAAGCAATGAACTAATGAATTATTTTTCTCTTTCTCCCAGGTCGAACAGTCCGGCCTGAAAACGGCCGATTCCCGGTAGTTCCGTTGAGTTTGTGGCAGCAGTATTCCGGTTGGAATTTTTTCCGGTGATTTCCGATCAATTCCTGCCGGAAAGCACCAGAACTTAGCAGGAATCCACCGGAAAAGTCAGGCCGTATATTTGACCTGAATACTGCTTCCATGTTGCAGCGATTTCGCGTGTTTTCCTGCAGGATATGGTGACTTTCCCGCATATTTCCTGGAGTATCCTACGGGATCCGGTGGCCGGAATGTTCGACCTGGGATACACCAGAAATGAAATGCATCTTTCTAGGTTTACTTTTTAATTTTATATCCTTAATTTATGGTCAGCTCAATTTTCCATGTCCAGCATTCTTATTGATTTGTTTATTTATTCAAGCATTCCTGAGTCTACTATCAATTGCTCTACCAAACTTTCCTGTTTTTATTCTTTTCATGATAACATGTGCGTCAGCTCCTCTTTTCTTGATTTATGCCGCCAGTGAACAGGTAAGTGTTGCAATATCTAGTAGCTTGAAAATAGAACGAAATTATTTTTGCAAATTTCTATTCAAGGTTAGCTAGAAACTCGTAGAATTCTACCAGAAAATATATGTTAAAAAGTTCCAAACTTATTTGTTGCGATACAGTATTGAAAAAAACGAATTTTTCATATTACTAAATATACGTGATAACTTTTAAAAAATGACTTTTTGAATCATCCCTGTTGTTCAACAAGCTAGAAATTGTTTGTTCAGCCACACATGCAAAACTTTATCGAGAAACCTAAACTTGAGATATAATATACTCAGAACATTATCGGTCCTGGAGACTATTTGAACGTAATCGAGTGAAGCATACGACAAAATTATCAAGGTTCGCTTAGGAATGGCACTTTGACTTGAAAATTCAAAAAAAATTAAGTAGTTGAAGTTAGAGTTAAAGTTGAAAGTATTTCACTTTAACTGTGAGTAATATTATTCATAGTTATTAGTTGCGTGAGACAGATAGTAATACTTGATGATTTTATCGTACGCTTCACTCGATTCAAAAATCTCCAGATTCAGCAATGTTTTGAGTATATTATATCTCAAGTTTAGGTTCTTCGATAAAGTTTTACGTAGGTAATTGAACAATCAATTTCTAGCGTGTTGAGCAACAGAGATGATTCGACAAGTCATTCTTTTTTAAATTAACACGAATGTTTATCAAGATGAAAAATTCGTTTTTTCGATACTTTATTACAGCAAGCAAATTTGGAATTTTTTAATATACAGTCTCTGGTAGAATTCTACGAGTATTTTACTAATCTTGAATAAAAAAAATTTAAAATGATTTCGTTCCATTTTTGGGCTACTGGGACCTTTTGGATATCGCAGTATTTTCTTTCGACTACATTGTTTTAGATGAACAAGTATCGTCATTATAATTTAGAGTAATTTTTGTCTGTGATGAGATAGAGTTCATTGTCTGATCATGAACTCAGGATTATTATCTCCGCTTTTTGTTTTTTGTTTTTTCATACTTTTGTTTTCAGATTTCTTTATTTTTGTTGGGCAGCTATGACTCCGTACTACGTAGTCATGTCAGATATTTTGAATAGTAGAAAACTTTTATGCCTAACATTTTTCTCTTGATTTAGTTTTAGATAAAATCATGCCGGCTTTCTATCGATTTATAAATTCTTCTGAAAGAAAACAATTATGCTCAATCCTACTTTGCCAAGCTATACTGGTTTCAGTTTCTTCGTATTATAGTATTGAAAACATGGAATCCAACAACGAGTGTGCTAAAAGATTGAGACGCGAATATATGTTTCTTTCACCGTATATCAATACGCCGCAGGATTGTACATGGCAAACCCGTTTTTGGTTCCCACTAAATACCTATACACTGTATACATTTGGATTGTTTTTTTTTCATATTTTGAGTGGATATTGGATATCCGCATGGCATACCATCACGTACCCATACGTTCTTCTAGGTTTGATGTTTAATGGCAATCGAGCTCATCAACAAAACAGTCTATTTTATCGTGATGCACCGATTTTATTGGGTGCATTATTGATGGTTCTTTATCTTGAAAAAAAAACCTTTTGAAGATTCCAAAGCAACTCAGCGATATATAGATATTGATAGCGTGAATGACGAACGATTGGAGGCATTCGAAACAGCAAACGAGCAATGTTGGAACAAAGTCATTGATAAAATTAGACGTTGTGACAACAATAATGATGCCAAAGAAATTATTCGACAAGCAGATGAGCAAACAGCAAATAATGTGTTAATGTATCAACTTGTAGATAATCCAGTGTTTCCTCGACCAGAGCAAAAGAAAAAAAGTATTTTTTTAAATATTTTTATTCATGTGGCACCATTTTTCTTATGTGTATTAGCTGTTTTGAATTATATATTTTTATTTCACTGGAAATCTTTCCCTTCATTTAATCGAGGAAATAGCACACATCTTTTGTAAATATGTTTTATGTCATTGTTTAATCCTTGACTTGCTCTAGTCATTTAATGTTATCATGTTCGTAATTTGTATGTAGATAGTTTCATGTATAAATAATGATTACATTAAATAAAAATTATCTTGAAAAAGAAAGCGATTGATTATCGTTATATGAAAAACAATTGCAAAATTAAATTACCAACGTTCTCGTGTTGTCACAACGAGGTTCAATTCGCAGGGTGTGTGGGGGTGGGTGTCCAATGTTGTAATCCAAACCAACATCCACCCATCCACATCCACACCCTCAAGCTTTATAATAGGTAATTCTTAGAGAAGCTTGTTAAAGAAGAGATCCTATACAATTACAAGAATTTATGATAAACGGATATAAAAACATTAGTTTTAGATATTTATTTACATACTATAGTAGGATGTGGAGTGTGGGTATGGATGGCAGCTTGCTTTCTGCCTACACCCACCCCATCGACCATACACACTTACCCACATATCCTCACAACCACACTTGCAGTCAAACCCAAATCTACGAGCTCTGTTGTCTGTGCTATATGCTCTCAAAAATTACTTTGGCTTCATTAAACATTTTCTTTTCACTTCGTGCCATTTTTAACACCGCATCTGCTTAGACATTTTATTACAAGCATCGATAGAGTGGACGATAAACTAGGCGAAGTGCGAACAACCTGATTTTGATCAAAGCAATATGTTTTGTAAGACAGATATCGATTTTCAACAGCATATCAACGTCATTCGTTCACGTCTTATTAATACAATCAGTGTTCTTCATTAAGGATTCATTTATTATGACTGATTTGAGCATGACTATCTATGAAAAACTTAATTTTATTACTTAATTTTTTACTTTTTCAATGATGTAAAAAAACAGGTTACTCGGTTGTTTTCCGTTGTACTCATTTTGATCAATACAGTCTAACAAGCGCATACAAGCATCGATCATGATGCGATGTTTACATGAAATTATGTTTGCTTCAATTTTACCAGTGCTCTTGTATAAGGCTACCCACAATCCAAGAATTTAATGATTATATTATTCATCTACACGAAGAAAATCCGACACCTGAGTTAGACGTTATATATATATATATGAAAGATTTCGATAGATTTCTTTAAATCTGTTGACAGTATTGTTTTCTTGTCACGCTCGATAACAGCAATTCCTCACAAAATGTCTAATACAAATTCCAATCTTAATTTCATTGCTTACATGTCAAACATTCCGTTTGTCTTTGGTTTTATCGGCGGTATGCTTAATTGTTTGGTATTTTCACTGAAAGCACTTCGTTCAAAGCCATGTGTTGTTTTTTTTTCTTGTGGCCAGTATAGCAAATCTGATTAATCTGATTTGTGCAGTAATACCACGCTCGGTGCAAACATTTTTTATGATTTCGGATCAAACCGAAATTGTATCAGTCTATTGCAAAATGCGTCTCGTTGTTCTCTTTTCGGTTCGTACAATATCATCTTGGCTGATTGCTTTGGCTAATGTCGATCATTACCTAGTCTCATCGCGCCTTCCCCATCGATGACAAATGAGCAATTTGAAAAATGCCTATCGTTGGCTAATGATCATAACCACTCTATCCGTCGACAATCATGTTCATGGTTGACTTGCTGATAATTAGAAATGTCCGACACTCTACGAATTCTGCACGTTAACACATACCGCAACGAATCAAACAACAGTAACAACTAGACAGGAGGAACATAATCTAACTGTGACGTTAATTGCATAAACAATTCTTCTTACAATCTTTACCCTCCCAATAGCTGGACAAAAGTTTTATTTGACTATACATTCTATCAACCAAAATCGTCGAATCAAAGAGCATTAGAAAGTTTCGTTTTCGCCTTTGTTCTTCAACTGCTCAATGTTCCAACTTGTATTTCATTTTACTTAAACACAGTCACCGGCAAAGTATTTCGTGCAACACTTCTCAAATTACTCAAAAATGGAATATTACACTTGAAATGTTGGACGTAGACAATCCAATAATTGGCATAACTTGAAATTTGAATTTAATTCATAATATTGTCATTTTGCTTTTCTTTGTAAATATCAACCACAAGACTTATCTTCACATTTTTTCAGAGTAGATAATATTGGATGAGTCCTTAAACTCATCGATGAAATCAAGTATCGAAAGCGAAATGCTACGTACTTACAATTACTATATTCGCACCCTAATGTTTTCCGTGTAAAAGAAAATACTGCCATCTATAGATTGGTAAAACTAGGATTCATAATCCAATGAATACCCATACTTGATCAACAGTACAATTGAATTACAAGGAGATATTTTATTTGTCTATTGACGGTTACGATGAGTAATTCATTTCATTAAATTATATTCGTGTTTTTAGAGCATGTTTCGTTAGATTAACAAAGTTAGTTTTCCCAGGAATTATTTCGATAGAATGTATTTTGTTTGCGTACTTTAGATTATGAAGCAAACGTTTGTCCATGATATTAGTCATCAATTACAATCGGCCGTATTCTCATCAGGCCTTACAACAAAATTAATATGCTTATTTTGTATTATTGGATATGGTCTTTCATTTAGTTCGCAATGCGTTCAATTACTTGCAGTCATTCCAGGTCGTATAATGCCTCCAAACTTTTGGATTTGGTTAGTTATAAGTTGTTCGTTTTTTTTTTAAAGACTTTCATGTGATTTTATTTTCCTAGGACATTTGTTACACATAGTTTTATTGAATTGCATATATGGCATACGATAATTGATGTTATTGTTGTTTTTCTTTATTCAAAAATGATTGAACCATTATGGGGTACAAAAGAACTTTTAAAATTTTATTTTATTGTTACTATTCCTAATGCATTATTTGCAACATTTACTTATATTTTATTTTATGGTTTTACATTTAATGAAGAGTATTTATTTGAACGTCCTATCTATGGTTTAGCACCATTCATTGGTGCTTATTCCGTGGTTATCAAACAAATTATGCCTGATACAATAATAGCAACAACACCCTTATTTAAACTCAAACAGGATCATGTACCATTATTAATGGTTATTTTATCAACCATACTCTGGCTTGTACATGCTGTTCCTATACATTTTTTAATCATGCTTAGCTTTGGAATTATTATTAGTTGGACATATTTGAGATTTTTTCAAATACATCAAAACGGAACAAAAGGCGATATGTCATCATCGTTTTCATTGGCCAAGTAAACGCAATACTTTTTAGTTCCATTATTATTTGTATTGAACTCTGTTTTTAGTTTTTTTCCACCACCTTTATCACCAATCGTCAGTGTATTAGCAAATACAATTTTTGAAATATTTGTTAAAATGAAATTATGCAAACCATTTATTAAAAAATACAATGTTGCTTCATCATCAAGTATTACAATAAATATTCCAGGGGCTGATGTAGCTGATACTGATAGAAGAAGGTTTGCATTACCCTTCGTAGAAAATGAGGAGAAAAAAAATGATTGTTTTATTTTAGACAAAAAGCATTGAAAGCATTAAACGATCGAATGAAAGTAAAAGATTTATCATCAGAAGCCTGGCCTGAACTCGATGAAGTTGAAAACCCATTATTACCTCCCACTCATCAATTAGAAACTGCATCTACAATTATCGATATGAATAATTCAACTAAAGAAGATTTAAATCAACCACAAACATCATAAACATACGCTATGGCGTCTTTTTTTTGTTTCGTTCTTTAAGCGACATGTATAATAAAAGAAAATTTCAAACAAAATCTTCTCTTTTTCTTTTTCTTTTTCGTCAATACGATAATTCCGAGAAGTTGAAGGACGATCGTAAGACTGTAAAGATCATAGATCGGACAAAGATTTATCATCTTAATGGCAAACATTCATTTTATGGTTCATTAAAAATATCAATCAAATTCTATTCTTTTTTTGCCTTTGTTTTAGATATAATATAACATATTTTTAAAATAAATTATAAAATGTTCGATCGAATACAATCTTATTGTTAAAATTCTTTAAGTAGAGATTAGCTGATGAATTTATGAGTGATCGTAAATATTTTATTACCAGAAAAAAATCCCGAGATATGATTCATACGGAATACAAAACTATCGTCTATTTAACTGTATTAATCATGTCTCAATAATATTCATTTACGAAATATTGATGTCATCTTCAACTAATAAACTTGTCGGCTCTTGACCTCGAAATTGCCATCTGCCGAAGTTAGCTGTCAGTTTTATAAATAATGAATAGTTATTTTAATTTTTCAGTACGAGAATAAAAATCAAACAATGTCATCCATATAGCTTAGCAACCGGAAAAGAATGAAGTTCAAGTGACTAGTCACAGTCAGCCCTATTTTTAACAATGAAGCGCTATTTTTAATTTGTATATTTATTGAGTTCTTAAACAAATTTGTCTTTGATTAGTTTTGAAGTTTGTCATTATATTCATTTTACTAATCGTAATAAAGAAATGTGTCGTAGAATGACCATGAACTAGATCAAATATTTGGTAATCGGATCTTACACTTGATTTAACAATTACGTATATACAAAATATATTTCATTCCAAGGATTTCTAACGAAATTTTTCCGTGAGATAAAACTTTTCTTTTTGTCATTCGTCCAAATGAGAGCAAACGACAAAAAACTCATAGATAATGATTTTTTCTTCATATAATATCACCTGTGATTTGTCATCATCTAATAAAAGCTAACAGTATGAATATATTATTATGTTTCCTTGAAAAAAAATCGCGCAATTCGTCAATCTAATTAAGTCTCTCGATAACATAGCATCACGTCTTTTTTTCTTTTTTCTTTTTCTTTCTTTCTTGCCTTTTTCGTCTTCTTTTTTTTCTGGATTGTATATATGGCATCATATGTATACTTGACGAGAACACAAGCAGTAGTAGTAACCCTACCATCATCATCATCATCATCATCGACATCATCATCCTGAAACCATTTCTGTCTAGTCGCATATGTATATATGTACTGCATTCGCTAGGTTTTTCTTTTACACCACTACGGTTGCTTGTCGTCGTCATCGTCAGAGTAGAGTCGAGTTTAAGAGCGCAAGACAGAAAGAAAGAGAGAGAGAGAGCAAAAGAATAAAGAACAACGTCATGGAGGCATCAGCTCGAGGGTTCTGTGCATGCTTCTGATGGGGAGATTTTTTTCTCTTCTTGCCTAATGCCCTTCTTTCCCTTTTCACTGCCGGTTCGTCTCTTCATATTATATAGCGGTGAACTGGCCAGACCCATTTCCAGCGATCGACCGTTTTTTTATTCCTCCCATTGGTCGGATGAGTTATTAATATAATCAAAGCAGCGTTTGCATGAGAGAAAGAGTAAGTAGTTCAGAGTTCATCAGACGTGGAGAAGAAGAAAAAAAAAATTGTGCATGGATGTTTTTTTATGATGGTTTGAGAAAAAAAATCGACAAAGACAGAGAGAGAGAGAAAAGAGATCAACTACCCACCATTCAGGTGGAAGAAACTGAGGGAGAGAGAGAGAGAGAAAGAAAGACACACACACACAGAGATTGTACACATACACACGCCACTCTCGTAATTTTCCGTTCTCTTCTCGTTTCTTTTTTTCCTCTCCCTCTTTTCTCTAGTATAGTATAGAAGGGTCGAGCATGTAGGCGTTAATCATCACATTCACATTTCTCGCTTTCGTCGTCGACTGGACATTGCTACGCGGTAAGTCTACGTTGGCTCGTTTTTCTTCTCCGTTCATCATTTATTCATTTTCTTTTAACATGAACTTATCATATTCTTGTTTTTTCTTCTTCATTTTTAGTATAGAGATAGATATATATATATTATATATATATTAACATAGAAAAATTATTTTTTTATAATTAAAAATTAATCCAAATTGCAACATAAAAATGCCAAGTGCAGCAATAATCGATTCATTTGTAACTGATTATCAACGTTCATCGTTACTTATTCCATCGTTTAATAATGATTTTTCATTACAATATCAACAACAACAACAAACGCTTGATGCACTTGGTAAAAAAAGTCAAAATATGACCGAATGTGTACCGGTGCCCAGTTCGGAGCACGTTGCTGAAATTGTTGGTCGACAAGGCTGTAAAATAAAAGCATTACGTGCTAAAACAAATACTTATATTAAAACACCCGTTCGAGGCGACGAACCTGTTTTTATTATAACCGGTCGCAAAGAAGATGTTCAAATTGCCAAAAAAGAAATTGTATCAGCCGCAGAACACTTTTCACAAATACGAGCTGGTAAATACGAAAAAAAAGCATCCTTCGTTCTCTCATGTTTAGTTTTTTTCTTTTGTTCTTCTTCTTTAGCTCGTAAACAACAATCAAGCACGAGTAGCTCATCGAATAGTAGTACAAGCAGTGGAAGTAATACAAATTTACATATTAATAATTTAATATTACCAAGTCAACAAACTACGATACAAGTCCGCGTACCTTATCGTGTTGTTGGTTTAGTTGTTGGACCTAAAGGCGCAACTATAAAACGTATACAACAAACAACAAATACTTATATCATAACTCCAGGTCGTGATAAAGAGCCTGTTTTTGAAATAGCTGGCCTACCAGAAAATGTTGAAGCCGCACGTTTAGAAATTGAAAGTCATATTGCTGCACGCACAGGACAAGCATCATCATCATCAGGTCATCAATCACCTGTTGAAGATAATGATGATATGAAATGGATGAAATCAAAATTTACTCATCATTTATCACTTCCATTTAATAATAATACAATTGATGATAATAATAATAATAAACATATTCCATTACGCACGGTATCTCAATCATCTTATTTTCCATTAGAAGATAATTCATTAATGAATCAGTCATTTGATTTTGGTTCATCATTTGATCTAATTAATGAACAAACATCGGATGATAATCACAATAATAATATGAATATTAACAATAATAATAATAATAATAATAATAATAATAATAATCATAATAATAATAATAATACAATATTTGATTCAGTTTGGTCAAATTTTAGTCTTTTATCATTGAAAACATCATAAAGATACACACTCTCAGGTATGAATAATTCTTAGCGTGTGTGTGTGCGAGTGTGTGCTATTTAATTTATTCTGTGTATTTTTTTACCTTTATTTGTTTTGTCATCGTGTACAGCTATCTTGATCAGGGACATTATATGTATTAACCCGGAAAACAAAATAAAAAAAATTTAAATAAAGTTTATTATTCTTCTACTTTATTATTATTATAATTATAAGATCTATCTCATTTTGAATGAGCATATGTTTAATGTGTGTTTGTGTGTGTGTGTGTGTGTGTGTGACCCACTAGTTCTAAGTCATTTGTATGTGTTCCCTATTCAGGAAGTCAAACTGCTCAAAGATTTTCTTCTCTCGTTTTTTTTTGTTTGCTTGTTTGTTTGTTTTGTTTTTTTTAGTTGTAGGTATCTATCTATCTATCTATATATGTATTGTGAGCTTTGAGCCTAACTTATTTTTTTCTCTTTTGTTTGTTTGTCAACACAAGTCTAGGCGCGTAGATTTTTTTCCTCTTTTTCTATTCGGGTGTGTGATTAGTATAAAATACCTGTTTGTTTTGTGTGTGTAGAAAAAAAACAAAAAGATGTGAAATCCGTACACACATATATATCATTTATTAGTTGCTACTATTACTATTTTTTTTGTATGCTTCGCATCGTCCAAGAGAAAATAAAACATTACAATATATAATAAGAACCTCGTCTCAGGTACAAAACTAACCTATGTATACGTGCATGTAGGTTTTTTTTCTTCTTTTTTTATATTTTTTTCTCTTGTTCGAATAAAAACGTGCAGCGACATATATTATATGATGTCTGCCTATCTATTTAATGAATGTTTTTTTAATTTTATTCGTTGATTGATGATATGAAAGAAAAGATGTGTCATTATGCGAATAGAAGAGGGCGAGAGAGCAAGAAAAGACCCTTGAATGTCTATGTTTTTACAATAAAGGTTAATGTCCGTGCGTGTCCGTATGTTGTTTGATCTAGTCAACGTACGGTACCGTAAGGGTATATTTGCGCGAGTTCACCGAACGGTCAAAGTCAATTTAATCGTTTCTCTTTTTTTTCCTTCTCATTTTTTTCTTCTTCTTCTTCGACTCTCGCCTTTTCTTCAGCTGCTTCATCATCACCACCACCGCTGATAATTTTCTATTGATGATTACATGCTGATAATCGATTTTAAATTTAAACCGTAGACTTAAACTAAACTATAGAGGAATAGAAAAGAAAAAAAAGTCCCTATTGCATCATTATTTTGATATGATGTAATGATATGTTCATCAATAATCAACATCTGTTGATAGATTGTTTCTACTCATCTGGCATTAGAAAGAAAAAACACTTGTCTATGACATTCATTCGTTCACAGTCACAGCGCGAGTGTATGTTTTCTAATCCATATCAAGATCTTTGTGTTTGATGATGATGATCATTTCTAATTATATTGTCGGATATGTATCGAGATTTCACATTGAGTGCATTCTTTTGAAGTTATTTACATTTAAATTTAACATCGAAAAACATAATTATCTTGATTTAGTTTTCTTAAGATATAAAAAAACAAGAAAAGAATAAAAGGCGCATCTTTATTATGATTGCAATCGAATGTTTGTACTATTATCGTATTCATTTCCTGTTTTATCTTAAATCACCGATAGACGAACGATGGTGAACTTCAATCTTTTCAAACACTCGCATTTCTCATGAGAATATTAACGTTCTTCTTACACAGTCACGACATTTTCTTCGAGTGTAAAACTTTATCTCCACCAGATGTGAATTAAAAAGCGAAATTGTTTAAATTCGAGTTTGTTCATCATACATTCATGTTTGTTTATAGAATATAGTTTGTTTAAATAATCACAGATCGAATGCAAACGAAAGAAAACAAAACAAAAATTTATTTTTCAACGACATTGTGATCATTAGATTGTGTGAATTCTGTTGCCGGAAGGAAACTTAAACAATAATCTTTAAATGGTTTAGTGTTTTCGTTTAATATAAAATCGAACGAATCATCAACAAATGATAAGAATTTTGAGTTTTGACATAATTGAGATTGCTGAAGATAGCAGTTCATCTATTGAAAACTAGAGTGTATAGCATGATGGCTAATGGACATATTGAAGAAAAAAAAAACTTAGTGATCGATGAGACATTATTTGCCTCGAGCTAATCATTGAACAATAACACGAAGACAAAAATAATGTTTAATATAGAGCTCGTATGTAGTTTTCTTTTTTATTTCTATTCTCAATTTAATATATACTTCAATTAATCACAACGCTTCAAGCGTTCACATTTAAGAACAAAAAGAAAAATTACTTCAAATTGAAATCTATTAGTTTGATGTATTTTCACATCGTTAAAAAGATTTTAAGTAAAATAAACAATATGTTCCCGCTAGAATTGAATGATTCGATTGTATTTGTAGATAAGCATGAATTCCATATGTTCATCGTGCAGACAAACACTTTTGAATAATCCTCTAAAAAAAGCTTGTGGGTCATGCCAACAATTATTTTGTTCCAATTGCTGTTATCAACGTGTAGCGGTACCAAAGTCAAATTATCAAATGCATGAAGTTTGCAGCCAATGTTTCCATTCTATAAGCACAGAATTAATGCTACAGAAACCGCCGAAAGGTTTTCTACAAAGATTAGAACAGCAACCACCGCAACAACAAAAATTACAACGACCGCCTGTTGAACCACTTGATCCAGAAACTAAAGCACTGGAAGAACGTCTGGCAAAATTACGTGTTGATTTTCCAGCGAAATCAATGTCTCATGCGTCGAATCAATTCGAGTCTCCCGATGATCTTATGCAACAAATGCATGAAGAATTGTCTATTCAACAACGAGAAGATCATGCACTTAAAGAACGTTTACGTATTTTACATGACACAATGCCTGCAGCAACGCCCGATACCGTTAAATTACCATCATCAATTAAACCTGATGAAAACAAGGACGATGGTGATGATGATGAAGAATTCCCATGGTGCACTGTGTGTAATGATAATGCAACGAAGCGTTGTCTCGAATGCGATGAACTATTTTGTGAGTCATGTGTTAAAAAGATTCATCGTGAATCAGGCTATAAAAAACATCAAATAGAATCATATAAACCATCGGCAACAGCAAAGAAAAAATATCATTATTAGCTCGATTGGTAACATATTGATTTTTAACTTCTTTTTCGACTTGAAAGTGAATGAAAACAGCTGGCGAAGTACTCAATTGTAAAAAATAAGAGGAAAAACAGCTGGTTCGATGTGATTTCTTTTCTTTTAATATATTTACATAAAATTAACATTTCTGTATTGAATTCTCATAAAAAACTACTTGATGAACATATCAAAGATTCAAAATATCATCAATCACATTTGCAACTACAAGATTTATTTGTTTAGCTTGCGGCAAAACAAGAAAAGAAAGTCTATGTCACTGATGCCTTTCTACGCATATATTAAATAGGGTCGATCCATCGGAAAATATCTATTTTCTTTTTTTGTGACTTTCATTGATTCATGTTGTAATTAAGAAAGTTTATACACGAGAGGCCTGTCAATCTCTTGAATGAACTTATTATCATTAGTGTGTATATGCATGAACATAAATGAATTCTATTCTTCTTTGTTTAGTTCACTGATGATAGACTAACAGCTGTTAGATTGAAATTGGACACGCCCTGTTTATTTCTTCTCTACTTCCATCATGCATGACATTTATCTAATTAAATAAAATTATCTATCAATGAATTGTAATAAAAAAAAGGAGAAAGATAGAAACTCTTGTTTCTTTCTTTCTTTCTTTCTTTTTTTGTTTTATGTTACTAAACAATGTTGAATGATGTGTCACGAAGCTCATAAAATTGAGTCTAATCGAAGATGACAAACGCATTTGTTCAAATTAAGCAAACTAAACATACTTTTACTTGTTTTAACACGAATGTCTTTTATGATACAACGAAGCACAAAAACCTTGACCCGAAATAGATATGAACGAAAATTGAGGATAGATAAAGTTTGAATTTTTCTCTTACCGGTTCGAATATTCTTTTGATAACAATCTATGTCAATCGTGTGAACAAAGTATTCAAATACAGATGGTTAGATCGCCATCAAAATCTAAGAAATTGTGTCCGATTTTCTTTTAAATGATAGAGTACGACGAATCATTTCTTGTTGATTTTTATCAAGTTCGATTTTGTTAGGTGGTAAATAGTAGCTCGATGATGAAATTCTAGTTTTTTCATCATGTATTGATTGCCATGTTTTTATTCCAAGATCAAATCCATAGGAAACTGAACGTTGCGATAACCGTGGCATATGTGAATTAAGAGAAGAAAGATCTTGCTCATCGATATTAGGACGCCAGTGTGGTGAAGATAAAATTAAAGAATTATTCTCGAGAAATGAATTTTGTTTGATTGATGGGCTATCTGATAAGAACTCTATCTTGAAAGAAGAAATAACAGACAATGTTTTCGGTCAGTTAGATTTACTATTTCAGATAATATCATTTCGATTCCTAATTGAGCTATAGCGGGATAGATCAGTGTGTGACACATGTGAGCATGGATATTTGGATATAGAACAATAGATCCAACATAAGTAATGATTGATTTCATCGCTGTTTGACTTGGTAGCTGAAGATAAGGGTGAGCATGAATTTTGTAGATACGTTCGTGTTCTTCGATTTTAAATTCATCATCAAATTTATTGTTCAGAATACGGTGTATAAGATATCGCCAATCTTGACGTGGATGCGAAAGAGAATCTCGAGGGAAAATTCTAGTTGAATTTATATCTTCGAGAGCATTGCTCTACATCAATATTAAATATACATCAGAAAAGGCTTTAATGAAATTAAAATTACCATTGTACTATCAGCAAGAAAATGTATCCTAGACATAAAATATAAATAGAACAAAAAACGCGCATAGAATTCAAAATACGTAGGATAGTCGGTCGTGTTCTACTAGATCAGTCATTTTTAGTGAGTCCATTTGCAAAAAGATGAAAATGTGACTTAAGATATCCTACGTATCCTCTCTATCTTGAGGGTGTGGTATGGGTGTGCGTGAACCGAAAATCTACATCCGCACGGATTTGGATTGTAGAAATCAAGTCAATCCACCACTGGTGATGGGTGTAAGTGTGGGTGTAAATTTTATTCAAGGGGTACAAACTGACTAGAAACCACTGGAAATCAAGAAACCGGTACGCATTCAAGAGATGCACTCCATTTAGATGCATACCCTTCATCCATGTTTTATCAATTGTATCCCGTACTGATAGGATTAACAGACAAAAGATTATATTCATAGAATTCATTCAATTTCAGCGATTCACCATCAACACGTATGAATCGACGAAGAAAGAAAAAATTTCAACTCACTGCCTTTAAAGAAAAAACGAAACAACAGCAATGCAGATATTGCTAATAAAATTCTTGCTTCAACCTCTCTAACTATATTCACATAGGAAAGAACTATTTTATGTCAATGATAGCTATATTTTCACTCAATATCTACATACTTCTGGGAATTGAACAGTTCCGGCACTAACAAGTTGGAAATGACACTACAGGATGTAAAATTTATTTAACAATGCCAATACCTACTCTAATTCATCCTTGTCTTCATACACAAGACCCATGTTTACGTAGGTACTTGCAATATCGGGATGTTGAGCAGGAAGTGACTTCAAGCTGATTTTAAGTGATTGATTGTAATGATCCAATGCAAGATCATAATGACCAAGATATCGATGAACCACGCCAATATTGTTGTACGATCCACCCAAATCAGGATGATCCGGTGGTAGATGCTTCCCGTGAATAGCAAGTGACTTCTCATAGAAGTCGAGCGCTTCAAAATACTTCTTCTCTTCTTGATAGATGGTGCCAATGTTGTTGTAAAAGGAGGCCAAATGTGGGTGATTCTCATCGTGTGCTTGTTTGAAGAGTGACACGGCTCGATTGTACGATTTGAGTGCTCGAACACGATCACCTTTCTTTCCATGAACGTTACCGATGCTGTTGTGTGTGATACCAATACTGACATGATCGGATGGACGAGTTCGCATATCGATCTCGAGTGATTTCTGGTACCATTCGAGACTCGTATCATACTCACCTTTCTCATCAGCAACCCTACCAAGACGTTCATACAACGCACAAAGAGAGAGATCATTCGATGGAAGTTCGCTCAACCATCGACGATAGTACTTTTCGGCCAAATCGAATTTTCCCATGTTTCTTAACACATCACCAAGAGAGAGAAGATTCGTTTCCTCTCTGTCGTATTCGTTCTTCATGTGATCATACAGTTGTTTGAGATCGTTGTCATGATCACTACATAATGCCATTCAAATGATCGAGATTGTTGCATCAGCTGATGATAGATCTCATTCAACCGAAAACATTGAATTCACCATAAATATCATTGATATTGCTTATCAACATGATCACTCTTTCTATGGTAGTGATAAAAGAGACATCAGTGGCAGCATAATTGATTCCTATATTGTTCTTGTCGCTCAAATCATGAGTCTTTGTCCGTGACAATAAACATTCTAATGTTGCTTCGAGATGGAAGTGTTGAGGCATCGAAGAGAGTTTTTTCTTTATTTCTAAGCTATTACATAAATATTTATAGAACAAAGGAAGTAACCCTTAGAGATTAGCTTTATTCAACTGGAACCTGTAAATAGTGAATAGAAACAAATGAATACAATGTCTACTGCATGGTTGCCTTTGGAAATTTCCCTATTGTTACTATTATATGCCGAAAATATATGAACCTTTCCCGGTTTGTAGTCGAACAAAAGGAAAAGCAATATTCCTTTACAGTATGGAAAACATAAGCACGACGTTACGCCAGTGTATTCTTCATTTTGTAATGGTGGACGCTATCGTTTTAACTTTTGGTCAAAATCCATAGGTTTTCCCCATAAAAATCTATGCTCGGTATAGTTTTTAAAGTTTTTGCCTAAATAATCGTTTCGACAATGAGAGAAATAGCTGATAGAATTATGTGACCATTCAAGTTTCGTAAACTTGCTTTCGACTATCTTGACATTGCAACCTTTTCGAGGTTTCATCTTCATTATATTAATGTAAAGTGTAAGATATCCATTATATTATACTTGGTTTCAGAGAATACTCAATCACCGGAGAAAGGGTCCACCTTAAATTATTTCTAAATTTTCAAGAAAGCGCTCTTTTTCCGATTCGTTCTTTATTTGCTAAATGATAATATCAATGTGACTATTGTTTTAATTAGCAATTTGTGTGATTTGTTTTTGTTAGAATGGTTGGGTTTTTACAGCTATTTTCAGTAACTAAAATTTATAAATTTTGTTAATGAAACGCATATTGATAATACTGAAAATTTATCAGTAGCCACGAAAGAGGCTATAAGTAAGTTCCTTCCTGTGATAAAAGCGAAATCATTCTAATTAACATCTATGAACATTTCGTGTTTAAAACAGAGGGGGAAACAATTTTTTTTTGTTTTCTTAGTTTACTTTATATCCACTTGTGTAACTTTATTTTTTCATATCTTCTTTAGAGATGCACCGTGATGTTTCATGTGAATCAAAAGAGTCCGCTAAAATGAAAACAACATTTTACAAATAATCGGATAGAGAACCATACACAGAACAGCAAAATGTTAAGCGATAGTGGCGAATAAAATCATGTAATCCTACGATGCGACATGTATGTTCATCATCTAAATGTAACATGATAAGAATAGTTAGAGTACTACAACTAGTAGTATTTCTACGAGGATAACGCAAATCTTTTTTTTTGACAGCACTTTTGAATGCGTAATTCAGTAAGTAATGTGTGCTACACCAGTATTCAACATTTCTTTCAATTAGGCGATGTACATATGACTAATATCGTAGTTCTCTTTTAGGATGCTCTATTGGATTGGATCAGATTCGCGTTCACCCA
>CAJNYU010000453.1:27290-41637 GCA_905331475.1 Rotaria socialis | reverse complement strand
TATTTAAGTACAAGTATTCTAACAAACTTATTAGAGACAAGTACAAGTGCAAATACTTTTTTTTCAGGTACAAGTACAAAAGCAAGTATACTTGTACATAGCCAAGTACATATAGCAGTACTTGCTTTGAAGTATAAGTAAAAGTACAAACTTTCTTTTTCGAGTAAAAGTAAAATACTTTTACTTGCTATACTTGTACTTGTCCGAGCTCTGAGCTGAATTCCTTGTTAAATCTTGCGGTGAAAGTTTTAAATTACCTTATTGCATTATTCGGCTATGTAATGTCTATGGGCCAAGACAACATATTGAAAAGGTTATTCCAACATTTATTCAGAATTTATTACAAGGGGAAAAATATAAATTCACGGCAATGGTAAACAAATACATCATTTTCTTAATGTTGATGGTGTTGTTAATGCTATTGAAATTGTTTTAAATGAAGGGAAAATGAAAATGATTTATAATATTGGAACAACAAATCAATTTAATGTACTTGATATTGCTCAATGCATTTTAGAGAAACTGCAAATCAGTAAAAACCTTGATGATGTTGCTTTATACGTAAAATCTCGATCATTTACTGAAAAACGATATTGCACAGCAACAAGTGGAATAATTAAAATGCTTGGTTGGAAAGAACACATTTCATTTGATAAAGGATTAGAGAAAACTATTCATTGCTTTAAATCAAATTCTGATTATTGGACAAAATAAATTTCAACTATAAGATGTCTTGTTTGACTCAATAAAATTTATTATTCGCATTTTTTGAAAATAAATCTCGTAAGATAAAATTATTGTAGCATCTATGTGTAATAAGCCAGTATTACCAGAGATCATTTCCTAAATATGATATGATGCTAGAATAGATAGAGGTGAGATCTAACTATTCACGACTCAAATGTTAAAAGTTACATACATGTCGAACTTGAAACTTGAATTCAACTGAAACTTCAAGTTTCAAGTTTCAAGTTTCAAGGGTGTGGGTGCCGGGGAAGGGAGATACGCTTGTCTACACACACACACATATGCACCCATAATGTAGGTGCCGGGGAAGCAGTAGTGTCAGAGCAATAACGTTAAACCTGAAACTTGAAACTTGAAACTTGAAGTTTCAGTTGAATTCAAGTTTCAAGTTCGACACTACTGGTGGAACGTAGCTATCCAAAACTATCTAACTGAAAGACTTCACATTTTATAGCTTCGAAATGATTTTCATGGAAAGCACGATTGATAACCGAGCATAAATAGAAAACTTGGTTGGTAGTATCACCAATAAAACAGCATTTAATTACTACTTATTAATACTGTATGGCGATAGTGAATTTAAGTGCATCCGATCTGCTGCAGCTCAAGCTATGCTCCCAAAAACTTTCGATCAGTTTGATAGCAGAGTGAAGCAAAAGATCCATTCAGGAGAGCTATAATCGAAATACTCCATTTTAGTAAGGCTACAACTCAAATTGGTCTATGAACTAGATATTTAACATGAATCTGCACGAATAAATCATTGATCAAATCAAACTGACTTTTTCTAACTCGATTTCGGCTAGCTTTATCCTCATTTTTGCTCGAATCCATCTGGGTTCATTTTGCTTCGGCGCGTTTTCCGTCTAGAATGCATATATTTATTCCCGAGTGCACGTTCACAGATAGATAAATCTAAGTTTTACATCTTTTGAATCAAATGCACTCGCAATCAGGAAAAATTAAACTTATTCAGATAATTACGACAAATATAAATTTCAAATATTTCACACGACTTGAGCAATTATTTCACGACCTATCTTCGGAAGAACTTCAAGATATCTCCTAGTTTCGAAAATTGTTTCAACTTTTCTGATGAAGACAACGTGTAACTATTCAATAATTCTGCAAGGCCTGTAGTGTTATAATCAGAACAAATTTTTAACTGAGCGGCTATAGTCGTTCGTCGGCACCCTCTGGGGCGCCACTCACGGCTAGCCGCCTCCACTAGTTCGTTGTATATATGCGGTGAACATGATCCTTTTAAACGCTGCATGATTGATTGCAAGCTTCGCTTCATTATATAATTATTAGATGAAAATAGAGAGAATTTTCAGGAAACCCGAAAACAACTGTTATGGGACTAATTTAATTCAGTTTCATCTACATATGAAAAAAATTACTCACAATTTTGAGAAGAATAAGACAAGATTTCTGAGTACTTAGACAGTTTGCGAACGTTCGTAGATGCGCTAATCTAAAATTCTACGTGTTAAGTTTGAATAAATTCTTCGTGCTACAATAAAAGTTGACATATCAAGTATAAATTGGAGACTTTGAAAAAAGCCTTCAACGACTTAGTGTTTATACACAAAATACAGATATGTAGTTATGTTCAACTGTTTGTTAAAAAGGACCTTAGTGCGGCATTCTCCAAAACCATGTTTGTTTAAATAATAAAATTTTCGTACGCAATGAAACAAGGATATATCCAGGTAAGCAGCTAGTCGCTCGTCAGGCGCCCCTCTCGGACGCCAATCACGAATAGCTGTTGCCAACTTAACAATCAATTCCACTACAAGATGCCTATAGCCGATGCGTAATAAAATCCAATATAAGCATACGATATACGTGCATATATACCACTATCAACATCATCCAATGATACCCTTAAAAGGTTTGCTGACAAAGAATTCCTATCAGGAAAATACGATGACCTAAACAGCTCCTAATGCATTATAAATTAGCTTGACCTATGAAAGATTATTAAGCATTTAATATTTGATCCAGCGACAGCCGCTACCTTATTTGAATCAACTTTATTTATTTGTTTAGAACCATAACCACTAATAACGCCGTTGTGGTACTCCTAAACGCTTTTTGTATTCTTATTTGTCAGAGAAAACCTATCGATGCATGCTAGAACAATAAAATATCTGGATATTTGACCCCAAACATGAAATAAATAATAGCGTAATTTGCAGAAAACCATTGAATATAAGAATGGATCGCCATGCTCATAGGTATAGACCGTAAGAGGAACACTAAGTAAAAGATAAATAATATTCATCACTGTTGCACTTAATATATATATAGAGAGCACACGTATTTTTAAGATGCCTGGTGAAAAAACATAACATATGCATTGCCAATACAACCCAGTGCCATAACAGTAGTGGTACCATAGCAAACGAATTGAGCTTGAATGTATGGCAGTAATGATGATAATATTGGTTGATTTATTGTTAATTAGTCAAATTAAAATATCTATACAAAAAAATGATTATAATAGTTGTGCACAGTTGGTGCTTTAATCTTTCATTTATTTATAGAGAAAATAAGTATGCAGCAGAGAAGTAGAGATAAAACGAAATGAGAATATGGATATAAGCGAATGTCTACCTGATATTTTGAATTGCAATCTTCTGCTATTTCTAGTGCCTCTGAGAACTTTTATGCTTCCTGTTGAATCTGAGTCAATTCTTTATCTTGGAAACAAACATCATATTATTAATTGTGCACTGGTGATAACTATCTTGAAGGTGTGAGTGTGGGTGGGTGTAGGTAAACTCGGAGCATGACGTCCACTCACCCACACTCACACCCTATATTTTCGGGTGGGCGTCGTCCATCTGGTCCACACAATAGATAAATCATTGAAGTCAAATAAATGAGTGTAGTAAAGAAAAACATTCTCTTTTCTTGATTAAAAAGAATAAAATGAATGCAAGAACAATCGATTTTCGCTCGTATTTAAATTTTTGTGCCCTTTATTGGCAGAAAAAGAGCAATCATGATAGCATATGCTGTATTTTTGCTTCCGTATTTATGAGTACAATGAATATTGATCTAGATATATAACGTGATGCGAATAATCTATATTCCTGTGTGTTCGAGCAAATCTTATCATCATGGCGTCTCATTGACAATAGCAATGTGTTACTTTCCAAGTGTTCGATTATTTTGAAAGAATAAGAAACATATGGTCATAGGCGATACGTCCACACCCCACCCTTCTCCAGAAAATATTATTTAAGGAAACTTGATTACACGTAGGACCATCAATATTTAATGTTATTCTTTGAACACAATACAACACAAAAGAAACACATCAGAGTTTTTACAGCATTGTTTGATTTTTAAAAGGACAAAATCGATCGTCCCAAAGCGCTCCATTTCAATGCCGCATGGTTGTCTGTAAACTGAAATTTTCAGGTTTGACCGTGACCGTAAATCGTTCAATTAGTAGTCGTCGTCGACGAAGTATTCGTTCGTAGAATTTTTTCTTAACACCATTTATTGACGCAAGGCAAATGAAAGGAAAGAGAAAAATAACAAAATAACAAAGAAATGTGAAATACTGAGTCGCTTCAGCTACAATATCATGTGATAAACCACAAAAGGAAGCTATGTTAATAATACTAAGCGGCATGTTGAAGGCTATGTTAAGAGAGGAGAGTGACATGAGCTGAATTGCCATTTTACGGTGCTTGCGCCAGTGGATTGGCAAATGAGAACGATGTTTCTGCCATAGGACTCGAAAAATAAAAGTCAAACTTAGCAACGCTTCGAGAAATGTTGGTGATGCAATATTGACAACCCAGTCAAACATGCCCATGATCGGACCATTCGCATAGCATGGTAACTCATTGCAGAATGGCAATGTGTAATCGTAAGTATTTTCACAAGGGAAATAATAAATAGCATAAATATAATAAATAAAAATATATAGGATTAAAAAAAGCATTGGGAAATAGTGTATAATGATGCGCCGCTTTCTTGTTGAAATCCATTGTTCATGAAATACAATAATGTGCCGTTCAAAAGCAGTCCAGGCCATAAATATGACTCCTCCATCGTACATACCAATATTCACAAACCACCACAAGAGACAAGTCGATGGCTTCGATGGAACAACACTCGAATGAACGGAAAAATTGAGATAAAAAGGAACATCGATTAATTGAGAACCGATACCAAGAAGCAATAGAATAACGAGAACATGATTCTTTATGTTAGAGCATAATTTTCGATCAATAAGGATGCAGAAAAGAACAAAAAAAGCACAAACTACGGATGGAATATCAAATAGAAGAAGAATCCAAAAGCGGGCATTATACGATAGAAACATTTCGGTGGTAGCTAATGAAATGTTTTCTGTATTATTGAAACTTTGGTTGTTATCCATATCTGAAATTTTCAAAATAATCGAAGAATAGCGTGATAGATCAGAATAAACTAGAATCTGCATCGAATATCGTCTAAGTTGCAACTGCGATTTCATGCAGATTTTCTCCTTGTTCTAATTTATCCATCAAGATTATTTATTTTCATTGAAAACAAAAAACAAAAGGAGCAGTATGTGTATTTTAAGTGATCATTGCTTTCAATGAAACAGCGTTCGATCATAGTTCTATATAATAAATAATTAAGCGAGTGTCAGTCGCATAACAAAACTGCACGACAATAGGTGACAATGCTCAAAGAAACATTTCTCAAATCTTTATTAGTACTACGAAGGAAAAAAGCAGAAAGTGTCAGCAAGTTATTCAAGAACAGAAGATATCATATATTATTATAAATAAAAATTTTCATTAAGTTTTCACATACTGTACTCAACCGTACGCTAAATCGTTTCCTTGATACTTTCTCAGCGATCATCTTTTCTGTTACTCAGTCAGCGCTCGATTGAAATGCTATTTAATAAATAACGAACTTACTATTAACTAACTATGATGAAATAAATCGATTCAACAATAATAAGAAAATAGAAGTAACTAAACAACAATAGTGGCGTTCGCTAGTCTTATTTTTTCTAATTCAAATAAAGTTTCGATGAAAGATCTTGACTTATAAACCCATGCATACTCTCATTAGAATATTTTGGATTTGTTACTTGAGACTTTTGATAGAATAACTCATACATATATTATCATTCAAGTATACCGAACGCATACGTGAACGAACAGAAAAAATAACACAAAAATAGCGAGCGAACAGTAAAAATAACTATATTCTTTCTCGCAGAATCATCGTGGATTGTAGAGTGAAACGCAAAAGTTTAGAACTTTCAAGTCAATGTTTCTTTTTAGCATGAAGGATCAAAATAACATAATTATTATATTTTAGTACGAGATAAACTTACAGCCCATACTGGCATAAAACATCAATTTTTCATCTAATGTAATGTTATCTCTACCGAAAATAAACAGAACGTTTGAATACGAATCATTAGCTACAAACTGAACGAGCTAGAATTTAGTAGATGAAGTTTTGAAATATTATTGCATACTAACACTTCATATAATTCATGAATCAATTTTATTTATTACTAACGGAAAAAATATTCTATTACAAGTTTCAATCTTGATGGATTTCGTTTAGAGAAAAATTTGAATGCGAGTGAGAAATGGTTATCAGTCACAACAAAGCAACATTGCGAATTTATGGTACTCCCACTCTGTCGTTTGAAATGTTTGTTCTAATTCGACACGAGAACGCCTTGCACTTGAAAGAGGGTAGGTATTTTTTATCGCGTGTTATCATTGAATGTGGTGTTTTCGATTCGCAGTCATTCTTATTCTAAATAGAGCCGCTACTCGGCTATTCAAGACATTATTGAAATGAGTTTCCTCTCTTTAGTGTTTTGGAACGATCCAAAATATTATTTTTCACATCACCAAATGATTTTTTGTGAATTAAAAATCGATCTTAGAAAAAGATTACTTTATTGTTGTGAGGATAAACTTTTCAAGACTAGTACAACTCATCCTCGCTACTGAAATTCACAACTCTAGCACGTCATTGCTTCGCATTCAACACATACCTACAAAGGAGAGACAAAAGCCAAATAGTGAAATAATTGCAGAAAAGAAGCATAGTAAGATGAGATGATGAAAAAAGAAGATCAGCAGGAAATAGTGGCAATATCAGTAAGATTATGTTTAATTAAAAACCAAAACAAAAAATAGTTTCTATAAAGAAAAAAGACTTTTTCTTAATGAAGCCATGCTTAGAATCTCGAAACTTGTAAGATGATCTACTCTTTTTTGTGTTTAAGGAGCAATTAAGTAGCTCTTCAATCTTCTTCAACTAAATTATTTTGTAACACTAATTTGCATGCTTCTTCTTTGATTCGTAAAAGTAGAAGGCAGCAGCTGTCAACAACCTCATTTCTGACACCTGTCCTATTCATGATTCACAAGCTTTCGACGAGGATTTATAATAGCATGGATAACTGTTTTATCGAGAAATATCAATCCGCCACTACTGATTCGTTGTAAAAACAATTCTAAACCTAGCTATTTAATGTCAAATTCTTTTTTTACTATATATTTGGATGGCACCTGATGAAAGGTTTTGATTTAATGAAGCTTTAATATTTGATTGTATTATTTTATAATTGGCTCGTTTATGTTGGCTATTCAGCTTACCAATAAAATCCAGTATCAAATTTTCGCTTCTTGCTTTGTCATTCTGCGTGATAAACCACCTTTTCACTTGCAAGAGTTTGGCTAACAATTTTTACAACTAGGCCCATAAACTCCAGAAGGATATTTCTTCAGCATGTTATGCTTGAAGATACTAGTGTATCCTATATATTTGTTAATCATAATCAATGTAAGCAATAGAGATTGAAAATAATATACTAAGAAGTGAAATTATGATTTTATTCAATGATCAAGTGCAATTAATTGGCACAAGTATGTCAAGTAACTGGAAGCATATCTCAGAAATTTATGAAGAGCCAAAAAATCCTTGTAGAAATATTAAAAACTCGAAAGCATCGTTGTTCGTGACGAACATGTTTCATGGTTGAGAGGTTCGGTGATCGAAAGCCATACATTCAATCGATTTCTACTGTCGATAGATATCGTCACTGGTCGATTTAGCATGCTGAATATACGAAAATAGCATATGTGGAAAAAGTCTAATGATGAAAACAAATTCATCAGTGTCTTTTAATAGATGTGAACTATTTTACAGGCCACATGCATTGTTATTGTCAAGAGTAGCAAAGCGATTTATCTGTTATACGCCAGTGAGCTACTCATGCTTGATAGTATCGCAATCTTTGCTTCGTGCTCCACACGAAACAATAGAATTTCAGGTGGCTTCTTTACTATAATTATCTGAATAAAAATTCAAGGATTGAATACTAATTGGAACATGCCAAAGAGCATCTAATTTAAAGTGGTAAACGCCAACAAAAACCGGTCTGGATCTCTGGTGACAGTGATTCGAGTATGGCATTCAACATATAGTCTTGTATAGACATGCACCAAACCCTAACAGTTTGGGTTTGGTGGGTTTGATCGAATGAGTTTGGGCTTGGGTATTTAGTTGAAGTGTGAGAAAGCCTTTGTTATCATCCAATATTCAAATATGACAATAAAAATTTGTAGCCTAGTCCAAGTTAGCATAAACAAGGCACATAAAGTTCAATTAAAATTTCACTGACTTCGGCAAATACTTTTGTAATGACGTAAGTACGGGATAGATCATTGCAAACGTTTTGGCAGTATATACTAATATCTTATATATACTGTGTCACAAGTTTTTAGGAAGCTTACATTTACTATCGATACATTATTAAGCATGAGCATGATCATAATTGAATCTAAGATACTCGTCTTTCACTATCAAATTCAAAAGAAAACTAGCATAGAGTATTCGACATATTTTTATAATCATGATGTATGGTAAGTAGAAGGTTATTCATAAGCTGAAGCATATTGATTTTAATTTCAAATGGATTTTAATCATCATTTTTTAAATACATTTTCTATTTCTACGTTAGTCATTGTAGAAAAATAAATATTTAACAAGTAACTATAGTTCTTTTATTTTGGAAATAAAAAATAAAGTATTAGCACGAAAGATACAATATTTTTTATTAATCTCAACTTCAGATTATAGATCTTTTATTTTTTAAAGCTCTTGTTTTAGTTTCATAGCTTATCTTTCAAAAAAGACTGACATAGCTAAGTTTTTAGGTGTTAAACGTGAACGTTCTTTTCTACGATAATGTGCAGAAATTCAGAAAGTTTATTCACTTTGAACACTTGTAGCAGGCGCTGATAAATAGCAATAAGCCATACGTGACAGTAATGGTAAATCGATGGCATGCTCCTTCCAAAAAATTGTTGGATTCACGAACTGACAATCGATGAAACGTTGCCCCCAAATTTACCTTAATCTTTCAAACTCGGATCAATGCATGTAACCAAACTCCATTTATTCTAATTTGAGAAGTTTGTGATATCATTCAAAAAAATAATTTGTGCTTTTGATTCAGAAAAAGACTAACTCATGAGTATAAGAATGCAATAAATATAAAACAATTAAGATTTTCCACACTTAGTTTAATATATTGAGCTTTGAAAAATCAGCTGGTTTTTCTGAGATTAGTCTGAAACTTGAAAATCTATTTCTGTATTCAATCGAAAAATTCCAGATATAGTGCAGTTAGAAACAATGTTGTGGATAGCAATATATTGAAATTATTTTTTGTGATCTCAAGTTATTTTTAACCAAATAGATCAACTATATTTAGTAAACATAACCACTAGATAAAAGAAGATATTTTCAAGTTATATTTTAAATAATTGATTTCGAAAACTTTCATTAGGAGATTAGCTTGTATACATATTAATATAAATTAGATTTTAATAAATGGCTAGTATCAGTTAGCTATATCAAGACCTAAGATATTCTATTTCAGTTTTTGGTTAAAAGTACACGTATTGAAGACTTGTATTGAGTTCAAAAGAGAATGTATTAGCTAATTCTATGAGCTTGGCTAAGATATCAAGTAACACTCACAATTCATATATAATCATCACACAGCAATATTACGAAGCAACAAATCAGCTTTATGAAACCTACACTGAAAAAAAAATAAGCACTCTACGAAACTTAAAAGGGTTCCGAGATTTGCAACGAATTCGAAACCATTTTTCTTTATCATACGGAACCTTCGAGGTTCTTCAAGGGTTTCGTCAAGTCTCACAAAACCCTTAAAGATATCGGAGACTNATCGGAGACTCCGACACAGGTTTCGTGAGACTATACGGAACTTTGAAGGTTCCGTACGACATCGCAAAAGGGTTTCGAATTCGTTGCAAATCTCGGAACCTTTTTAAGTTTCGTAGAGTACTTTTTTTTCAGTGTAAGGATGGAAGCAGATGATTTATGCTGCTTCTTTTCGATAGATAATAAAAGCCTGCGAAGAATCCTGGAGATGTGTCAGAAATCACAACCAGAAATCATAGAAATAATGAAGGAGCTGTCAGATTATTATTTAGTATAGAGTTTTGGTTTCTGAATAAATTTTAGTATAATTGTGTTGATAGAGAGTTAGCTTTAACGTTGTTCAGTCTAACAGCCAGACTTTACGGTACTGTTTCACTGTAGCATTGAAACTGATTTGCCAGCTCAGGCAGTATTTCTTGGTGTTTCCATAATTTTTTCACATTAACTATTTGAATTTCAAGTAGGGGATATGCCTGAAATAACAGGCTTGTGTAAGTTATGAGAACTTTCATGATAGATCGGTTGGTAGAGACGTCTCTGCCATATAAGCTGGAATGAATCATATCCGCAGGTAAGCTCTATAGTGTGTGATTTATGAGTTGATTTATGAGAATGTTCCTGGGTAGTTCAGAAATTCACCGTTGGATTTCGGATTTTTCTCCGCAATAGAGAACTGGATGTGTTACGGTTTATTTTGATGTTCTATCTGTATATTCCCCATGTTTGAAACTCATAAAAAAATCTTAGTTAAATGATTTTGTGGGCTTAAAAAGCGATGAAAATTATAGCATTTCTATGTGATGAATAATAAAATTGATAATAAAAACTAGTCAAACTTCTGATGGCAGATTTAGCCAGATTCTTTGATTTTTTAAGGTTTGAATCCTTCTAATAGGACTTTTCTTTCATTAAAATCTATTCAATTTTCTCTTCTTGGAAATGATTGTGCTGATTTCTAACTTGAAACTAGATTTCTCTGGATTGTGCGTTCAAAATCCATATCAACTCGATTATTCTTTGAAAAGCGATACTTCTTGAAGGAATATAACTACCACGGAAAAAATTAATGCAAATCGTATTTGTGATCTAAAACAAAGATTTAATGGACAGAAAAATTTTGTTTTGGATATATATATGAGTATTACAAGAATAGCCATTTATAATACAAATAAAAATCTAATATGAAGATACAAACTGTTTATATACTTTTTGAGTCTTTTTCATACATGCTTGAATAACACGTAATGATAAACCATTTAAAACTTCATCGACAGCATTTTTAAGTTCACATTGTGATTTAGGATTTTTGTTTGTATTATAAATGTCTATTCTTGTAATATTCATATATATCCAAGAGAACTTCTTCTGATCATTAACTCTGTATTTTAGATCAAAAATTCATATGTTCTATCAAATGGTAATTTGAATTAACTAGATCTCAAAGCGTTCTCCTACAATTTCGAAAAATCCAAAGAAATCCAGGAATTCCTTTTTTTTAAATCTGTCAATATTCATTCCAAGAAATATTTCAACTCTCACACTCGTATATCAAACAGATCTCAACAAATTTCATCGAATTGTAAAATCAGATTTTTCGTCTCCATGATAATGGTCCTCAAATCTCAAAATACTGTATGTTTCTTTGAAATTCTAGCACCATATTCGATTAAAAGTTGCCCATATTCGTTAAAGGCCTTGCTATAAGCGTTCTACTCATGATATAAACACAAATCTAGGAGATCTATTTAATGGTGTCCGCAGATTTTTCATAGCTCATAGTAGGATTTTTTAGGTTTCTTTGGCATTATTCTATCATCGCTGAAGTCTAATTTCAAGCTGCAGAAAAGATGTGGATTCCACTGGATAGAGTTCGTCGAGTTCCACTTGGAGCATAGGCACGAGAATGGGACATTGGTCAAAGTGAATATGACCACATTTTACAAAAAAAGAATACCAGGAGTTTTTGGATTTTTCAAAATTTCCGGAGTATGGTTCGAGATCTCGTTAATCGAAATATACTGTTCGATAGGGTATACGAACTTCTACTAGTGATATGACTATGGACGTTGGAAAATCAGCTCAAATGATTATCGACAGGGTTTACTCGAACACGATGCTAAATTCACCTACACAATGGTCACTTAATACTTTTCACTGCGATTGCTTATGTAAACTATAATCTAAAAAATGTTACTATACTTTAAGCAAACAGCTAGTCATCGTAAACGACTGTTTACGAAAGTATACGATAGAAAAACGACAAATGTTTCCTGAACCATTTACGATCATCGGTTCCGACCTTTTACTGTGATATCCGACAGTCGCTTACAGTTAGCGTTTAGTTACGATGGTCGTTTACGGAGATTTTTCATGATCCTCATTTACGACTACCGTATTTCATTGTAACACTTCGTTTACGATAACAATAAACGACTACAAAATACGATCGCCGTTTTTCACCGTGAGCGATAGGTATACGGCCGTTTACGACTCAGGATGATCGACCTGGGCGATTACTATACTGATCGAAAGACAAACCCATGGGGAGTTTGATCTGATTTGCTCCTCCTCGGCCATTTTCACCCACAATTACAGTGTCTGATTTCGCTCCTTCACTCCAACGCATTACACGATTATTCGACGAGTCTGCTACATAGAGTGTACTCAACGTATCAACAAAGAGTCCATTAGGATACGACAACTGTGTCGAAGCATCCCCCATACTGTTTCCTCCAGCGACCACAATCCTTCTTTTTCACCTTTAGTCCATTTCATTACGCGATGATTTTTATAGTCTGCCACGTAGACATTCTGTTGTCGATCAACAAAGAGATAATAAGAATCGTTGAGTTGATTGAGTTTAGCACCTTTGCCATTCCCACCAGCTACGACTACGAGAGTACCATTCTTCTCACCCAATTGATATCGTCTTACTTCCCATTTTCCGACGTCAGAGGCGTAGAGATATCGCTGTTCATCCATGGCTATTCCAAAACAATCGATGTTGTCGATGAGTATTTCACCTTGTGTTGTACCACTACAACGAGACCATCGTACAACTCGTTTATTCCCCCGATCGCAAATAATGAGACTATCCGTCTCTTCGTCAATTAATACATCAGTTGGATAATCTAATCGATTGGATCCATTTCCTAGGCCTTTGCCACCAGCAACAATTTGTCCATTCGTTGTATGACCGTTCTTCCATTGGATGATACGATGATACATGTGGTCAACAATAACCACTGTTTGATCATCATCAACGAAGATACCATGAGGCCAGTAGAGCTGATTGGTGCCATTGCCGTTCCCGTGTCCTCCAGCAATAGACACACCTTGTTGTGTCCAGTTAGCATTAACAGGAATATTAACTAGAAGAGAAAACGTAAGAACGAAGGTGATCTCTATCGCTGAAGTGGTAGTGTTATTATAAAAGAAGACATGGAAAGTAGTGCGAAAAGTACTACTCTCTCTCGTGAATATACTCTTAGCTAATCCAGATAGATAATAGCTATTATTAGTAATAGAAATCATTATCTAATTTTGAATGTAGAAAAAAATTTCTTTTTCATAAACACTTTAAGAGAAAGATCTTGATACGATGTAGAAATGTCTTTCTATAATGAGAAGATTCGAAGAATTATACAAAAAGATTTGAAGGAGACAAAACGAAAAAAAGTTATATTATTTAACTTATAAATACCAAATACTCTGAAAGCACATGGAGTTTGCATCAACGTCGAAATAAAAGAAAATAGATTAAAGATACAATGGCGAATGAAGACATTTTGGAGAGTTTTCTATCATATGTACGTGAATCTACACTCTTATTGTACCGTTTGAAGAAAACAAAATCAAAGTGAATATGGAAAGAATTAAAGTTATGCGTTCGATAGAGCTTCATTTATTGTATACGTATCAAGCATTTTCCCAACTGTCAATTTTTAGTTTAGAAAAATGTGGAAACTTCGGATTTCATCCGAGAGTTATGTGTACTGCAAAAAGTACATGGGACATATGAGTCATTCTAGAATGTCTGAACACCAAAATTATCATGAGAAACTAGGCACTTTGGTTTCTGGATGCAGTGTTTGTGCATTTTGAGATCGTTTTCAGGCGATGTTTCCTTAGACACCCAGGTCGTGGACGTACGGCGGGAAACGGCGGGAAAGCACAGGAAAGCGCTGGAAACTGGAAGCAGTATTCCAGTTGGAAGTTACCGGATTTTTTTCCTGTAGATTCCGATCAACTTCCAGATGTAAAACACAGAAAACTGACCGGGAAACACAGGAAACTGACCGGAATCCACTGGGAAAAAATCCGGTAACTTCCAACTGGAATACTG
>CAJNYU010000453.1:0-27262 GCA_905331475.1 Rotaria socialis | reverse complement strand
TGTATCGTTTTATATATGTTGTGGATAATTCTGAGAAAAAATTTTATTTTTGAAAAATCCCTCTACCCCCCCCCCCCTTAGGGATGGTTTGGTCAATAATGACATGTTTTTCGATAACTCAGCCATTTCTTGACGAATCCTTCTCATCTTCGAACTCGACTGAGACATTGATGAGGCTGAACTGTGTAGAAACTTTCATCACGATCTGACTCTCCTTTCAAAAGTTATCGTGTAAACGGCCGGCCGAACATACTGACCGATTCTGGAGTGTACTTACTTTTTGAGTACACAAAAAAACGAAAAATGATGACTATAAATGCACATTTCGAGATCAGTCCAGCGATTAAAAAATCTTTTCATCGGATGAAATAGATTAATATTTAAAATGGAACAAGTCGAGTTTTCCCATGACATGATTCTCTTTCTTTTCATACCATGAGTCATGCATTGGTCTTTGTGTATCTCAATTCTAATAATTGCTCTTATTAGAAAACTTAGCAATAAATAAAACTGACTATGCATATTGATTGATAGTAAGAGTTAAAAGATTAATCAATACATTAAGATAAAAGAGAATCGAAAAACAGGATGCATTTATTTCATACAAAATAAACATGTATGATTATTTAGAAGAATTTGTTTTAATTAAGAATATTGATAAAGATAATTGAATTTAAATGTAAAATTGATATTTATTTTATATTGCAGATCAATATACTCCGCAATATTGAGTTACATAGAATGAAAAACATATAGGCGAACAATTATCGTTTTTTATATTTACATTGTACGCCGTTGTCCCATTGCTCGCTAACCCGTACAGTTTCTTTTTTTTCTTACGTCAAAAATTGAAATGTATATAACTATGCGGTCATCAACACGACAAAAAAAAATGAATGCTGACTTTTTCGTTTTATTTGAAATGAATAGTTGTTTATCATTTCATTATATAAGTCTCAAGCAGACTAGACGAATTGAAAGTGAATTAAGGAATGTGATTGATATTGCCATGTGAAAACACCAATCACATTTCGTAATTCATTTTTTATTTGTCTAGCCTGTTTGACTCCATAGGCTCCAATCATACTGACTTAACCCAAAGCAAATAAGGAAACATACTTGGTGTTTCTACGTAACAACGTCAATTGCATTGGTCACTTCACTTTGAACGGAATAGGCATGATTGAGGTCATCGGCCGAATGTGAATCTGTTTTTTCGTCGAATTTATAGGACTCGAATGAAAATGAGATGAATATGCTTATTCTTTCTCTAGCATATGTTGACGAACAAGTACAGCAATATTTGAATATTATGTGATATAATATGCTCTTGGATGGTCTGTATGATTTTACTATTTTTCTTGTGTGTTTTATTACGGTTGAGACATAAGATTTATGCAAATAAAGGACAGAAACTGACGCCTTTCGCCTTGTATTTAACCTTAAAATAAACTGATCAATCGTGACACATGAATTTGAACTCTAAATTTTTCACTTTAATGTCATATAGAAATTGATCAGAATCCACCAGAGACCATCACTGTGTAGGGTTGCGCTGTCTCTTTTCTGTAGGACAAAGTAAATTGTTTTTTAATTGTATCCTCCCAATTTTTTTCTATCAATGATGTTTTGCACAATATTTTGCAGTCAATAATGTTTATATGACGAACAACCAAGGGGGAAATAGCAGACTCCAAGAAGATGGAGTCTCTCATTTCCCTCTTGACAGTATGACTCAGTACCCGGAAGTTGAATTCCCATTACAGAATAAACACACCAAATTTCCAACAAAGAAGGAGACTAATAACTATTTTATATAATGGTACATATGACAGAAAAAAGTAAAAACGTATCAGTTTCCCATTTCTATAATGGTTTTCTCGAGATCAGCAGGGATTTTGCGATACTTACTGTGACTCCAAGAGACTCCGAGGTGTTGGAGTCTGCTGTTTTCCCCTTGTATTACTGCAAGTTGATGTGATTTTCGATTTTTCACAATGACAATTTTTAAACATTTTCGTTGAACAAAATTTAGTTCTCTACAATTACAACAAAAAGAGACGAACAGAAGACGGAGGGAAATCATTGAGCAGTGTTTTATTATAATAAGAGCATAAGTTACTTTGATTGGCCTATCAATGCTATTCTTTGTTTTTCTATATACTTCTATCTATGAATTTTATGTTTTCATATGATCAAGTAATGATATAGTGCTTGTATGTGATATAAGGAAATGTTATTATTATGATGCTTCTTGTAATTCATCATCATTAGATTCAAATTTAATTGAAGTTTCCTGTTGAAACATTGAATAAAACATTACTAAATATGAAAACGACTACGCAGCTTTTGGTAGTTAACCAGTTGTTATAATAGGTAAACTCAGTTATAAGACCTCCTGGACAGGTGATCTTGCGTTGAGAGGAAGGAAAGGCAACAACATTGTTTTGTGAGTCTTCTTCAGGGGAAGGCAAAAAAGTGCCATGTGATGACCTGTGATCAGCTTGAAAATTAAAGTCTAGTTTGTTTTTATTAAAGAAAGTAACTTATTTCTTTGAATTTATACTAACAATCTGAAAAATATAAAACGCATAATCTATCTTTCTTTTTAGATAAAATAATAAATAGAATGGAAACACTACCGAATGAAATTCTTCTTCATATTTTTTCTTATCTTGAACTGTTCGATCTGTTAACGGGTTTTTGGTCGTTAAATATACGTTTCAATTCTCTTGTGTGTTTAGCTCTTTCAATAGGTGATAATTCATTAAATACTGGTCTTATTATTAAACAAGGTTTATCTTATAATAAATTTTCTTCATTATTCTTTCCATTGATTTTAAATTCATCATCTCTTTCTTCTTCTATTCGACGTATTCATTTTGATGAAACAAATTCAATTATTTGTGATCTCATTTATGAATTGCTGCTCAAGGGTAGAAATATTCTTCGTTTTCCTAATCTCAAATCACTTATTCTTACTCGATGTATATCAATTGAACCAATAATTCAAAACATATCTTATCTTATTGAATATCAATTAGATGAACTTACATTAACATTTGACCATCAAGTGTTCATACGGGATTTTTATGTAGACGAACATTCGTCAATGGCATCTGATACAGGTAACAAATCGTTTATTTGGCAGATTCTAAAAAATAAAACGACATTCATCTATCTTGAATAAGTTATCCTCGATCGAGTACAGTTACATTTCATATAAAACCATTCACTGAAAAATTCATCCTTAAAAATTCGATTTCGAAATCATCTGGTTAAAATTTTAGCTTCCAAAGAGAAAATACTACATTCACCTCTTCTACTTTCATACACAGTAAATGTTTGAAAACAAATCAACGACACATTTAATGCTTAGTAGAATCAGTTAGGAGCAATTGTGCGAAGAATCTATTCATATGGGAGGTAAATCGTGGCAACCCTGGGGCTTCAGTTAACGAGAAAAAATGAGCGAACTTATAATTAGCGGCTTATATATTCTATAATCGATATTTTCTTATCTTCAGAATAAATATTTATATTTAAGAACATGTTCAAATCTATTGGTATATAGTCGGATAACTAAGCAACTTTCTAAAGACTTTCTTTATGCTACAAATTAAGAATTGATTTCATTAGCTTGACAGAAAAACATCTTCTGAGATGATAAGGCACTTCTAAGTTGAATTGTTTTATTAAATAAGATCTATTGAGATAAGAGAAAAGAAATTAAACTGATTCGTATTCCTAATACCTTATTGCTAAGTTATGTCTCAAGATGAGTGAGACTGGATCAGAACCGAGACAACGCGAAAAAAAATTGAACAAATCAAAATTATAGATTGTAGCAGAGCTCCGCTGGACGACCAAAAATATGTCCTGTCCCGTCCCGCGGAGCTCTGAGAAGAACAGTACTGCACGCCAATTTCGTCATCACTGCCTCGATTTCGACTTTCGTGCTGTTGTTTACGTTTCGCGTTTTCTCTTCCTTGTCGTCGTTTCTCTGTTTGTTATCGTAGTCGTGTCTGTTGACTCTTCTTTTCGTAAGCGTCCACAAAAATCACAAAAAATATCATTGGATGTCACGAATAAATATAGTGCATAAACCAAAAAAGAAATATAAATCATCCTGATTGAAACAAAAGTTGGAAGAATATATCGAAAAAAAGTAACATTCGTTGAGTAAATAGATGAAATAAATAATATTTAAGAATTTCCTAGAGTTCATATGAATAGATTCTGAAAAAAACAGATTTCTTTAGACTGGGACTGAGATCGGAGCCAGTAGTTGAAAACTAAAATCGTCAGGGTCGAATCCTAGCAAGGGCCAGACCAGATTTATCATGACTATGACCGAGACTGTTGGAAAAGAAGTAACTGATATTACAACTAAAAGATTTGACCTCGTACATCTTTAGTTATGACTATGTTACTTAATTTTCAGTGAGTAACAGAATCTATTAACGAATATTAAATGTCGGAATTTGAGTTTGAAAATTTACTCTTAAATCGATGTAATGTTCTTACAATGCATCGAGATTTTGCAAACAAACCAACGGTTTCTTCCGTTGATAAGAAGTTCTTCAAAAATTTGCATTTTTTCAAATGTCTTATAAAATATTGATTTTAAGGACTTCATGTCTAACATAGGAGTAACTCGTTTGGGCTGAAATAACTGACACATTAAGAGTACCATGAGAGCTATCTTCAAGTGTTTAAGTCGAACTGTAATATCCATTGATCATCTCTGCCATTGAGCGGCAATCTAACGAAATAGTCAGATAGTTCGAAAACAGCGTGGGATGAACATGAATCAATCTAGATCTTTTGTTTTAGTGCGCTCTCTCTGACGAACCTTACTACATACTACTAGTTTGAGAGAAAATTAATGTTCCTTTCTCGAGATAATGAATATAGAAAAATCTGGCCTTTTCTGAGCACTGTATGAAATATGAGTATTTCTTGTAACTTTATTATTTCGAGAAAGGAACATTGATTTTCTCTAAAACTTAGCGTATAGTAAGACTCATGAGGGCTACATATGAGTAAAATTCCAAATCGAGATTTCCTCATTTGACATTTTTGTAGATGTATTGCCATAGACCGAAAATCTACTAAAATGGTCATAACTCCGAAAGAAAAGTCAGTCGGCCCAAAACTTTTTGGCATGATTCTAGTCTAGAATTTCTCTCTCTATATATATACATGTTCCTAAAGTACGGACTGTAAGACGGTTTATCACTTCGGGTATCTCCCTCGCCAGCTTCAAATTGGTTAATGATGTCGCGAGATTTGCTCGCATAATATGAAACTTAGAATGAAAAATAAAACTACACACATTTAAGAGCTCATTGTTTGCTAGCTATAAAAAATACTCCTAGATATGAACAACTAGTAGGCGATTATATATATTTTTTTCTATTATCAATTCTGTCTTATAGTTATTTTGAACGTGTTTCAACGATTTATTCATGTAAATGCAAATGAAACGATACATTTCTTTAGTTGACTCAATAGAAATAGATTGACATTTATTTGATTAATTATCCCATATATATTCTTAGTATTCGATAGTTTTATCTATCAAAAAACAAGCATTTCGCAAATGTAAGTTTTGATTTGTTATATATGAAATTAAAAAGAAGTAATTGTGGTTAAAACTAAATTTCCTTCGAAACATTTTTTATAACGACGTATAATTGAGAAAGTGAAAAGTCTCCGTTAAACTAGAATATTTATTATTTAATAATAAAAAATTTCGCTTTTATTTTTCTTTGACAAACTATAGAAAAAGAAATGATTTTAATCAAACAACTTCTGTGTCAGCTATTCTCAGGACGATGCCGATTAAAATCTCTTCGACTTGATATTAGCAATGAATTTACAAGTGGTGATATTCATCAATGTTTAGTAGGAAACTCTTATTTTTCTTCGAATTTTATTGTGAATCAATGTGAATCTTGTTGTATGACTCTTCGTCGTTTATTTATTCGACTTAAATATACATTTTTTCTTGAAAATCTTATTGAACATGTACCCAATCTCGAAGAAATGTCAGTTCAGTTTGAATATTCATTGAACTTTGATTCGTTATGGGAGTTAAATATTGAAACTTCGAGTCAATCAAATGAAAATTGATTTAATAAAGTAAGAATTTTGATTAATAAAAACAATCCGATTGTTATTCTTTTAAGATACCAAAACTACGATGTTTTAGTTTAAAAACTTTCATTTGTGAAGATGCGGAATTTGTTTATCTAAAACGGCTTCTTAATAATTTAAATTATGTTGAAAAACTTAAAGTTCATCTTAAAAGTGATAAATTAATCGAAACAAGACGTCGAAATATATGGAAATCTGTCATTGATGCAAATTTCATTCGTCATTATTGTCTACCTGATAAAATAATTAATTTAATTAATTTTGATTTTTATATTTATTCCCAATGTCAATTATCATCGAATGATATAAAAAGAATAATAAAATCATTTTATATTCATTCTTTTTTTGTTGATTATAAATGGACCAATGTTAAATGTTTATTTGATCCAATAATTGAATGTCAACATCTTTTCTCTTGTTTCACAAATGCACTTCAATTTTCTGATAGTCTCAAGTAAGATTTTGTGAAACACGACCTGAAAGGAGTGTTGAAGTGTTTAGGGTAGAAATTTTGCACTCCCCGCCCCACAGACCGTTACCGACAGGCCATTCTCCCATCACAGACCGTTACACAAAATCTTCAGAGGCCATCACAGCGTGACAGACAAGCTTCAAACATAACACAGCCCATCAGAGACGCTGTTCCAGCCTGGCGTAGTTCACCACTGGTAGCGCCAAACGAGCTGTCTCGCCAAATCAACAAAGAACTTCCTTGAATACGCCTTCTACATGTGATTTCCTGCAGTGATTATGCCGTGTTTCACATTTTTAATCCCAGAGGGATTGCGCTAACAGCATTTTATCTTTATGAAAGCTGACAACTTTTTAATTCAATTATATTCTTTTATTTTTTAGTAATTATTCATATATTTTCAATTGGCCACGTATCGATTTTATTTGGTTTGACTTATATCCATCACTTCATTTATTTCTGGAACAATTCAATGAATTATCTCCTAATATTTCTTGTATTGAAGTACATCAAAGTAAATAGATGACAGAGTTCAACATATTTACATAATCAATCTAATCGACTAAATAGAGAAAATATACTTATAAAATAAAATTCCTTGGTTTTTTTTTATAGCGCGTATGATGGGTTTTGACGAATCAGACCTCCTCGTGTCATTGAAAATTTTATGCAAAATGAAACTATACAAGGGGGTTGATATGCCTTTTCGAAATGTTACAAAAATTCAATTTGGAACACATCTTGATCGGATGAACGGTTCGTACTCATTTTCTTTGTTTTCTTGTAAGATTCTAATCAAACAAGCAACATTTATTTTTCGTTTATTACCAAAAAATGATTCTGCACCTTTTTTGTAGTTTGAAATTTTCATATCAAACTACTTTTCTTACAATAATTGTCATTAAATAAACTTTTTAGTTTTTGTATTACAGATTTGATAATTCGTAGTTATAAAGAGAATTTTAACGTGAATTTTGCAATGATTAATACTGAAAAGAGTCTGTGTAGCTAAAGAAAGATTTGTAGGAAAAGTCGTTGAGTTCTATATTTCAAAAGAGCAAGAGCTCTATTCAATTTTTGACAAAAATTTATATTTCTTCAAATAAAACGAACTTTATGTATTGATTTAGTTTATCTTTGATAAGAGGCTCAATGGTCGGTGTACCCACGCAATAGTGTCCGGATGAGTATAATAAGTAAAAAGTGAGGATGAATCTCATAGAATAAATAAATAGATCTTCTTGTTGGTAAACGACAGTTGAATGAATAATGACTTTATCGAAATGTTAAACATAAGAATAATATTCTTTGTGAAATAATGAACACTGCAGACGATGAAAACTTTAACATAAGAAAAATAAAATGAATTTCAGAGCGAATAGTTTGCTCACGACAACACACAGTAGAAGATCCTAAATCTTTTTTTATTAGAGAATGTTCTGAAACAGACTGGAAATAATTAATTTTGGATAATTACTTTCTAATTAAAAAAGTATCGATTAAAATACATTAATTTCATTGTTTGATATTTATTCTTACGGCAATTACGTAAAATATAATTTTTTTTTCTAGCTGATACCGAAATAGTACCAAGTCGAAATGAGATACGTGAAAAAGTACTTGCTCATCTCATTTCGATGACTGTGCAACTGAAATATCTTCTAGTTGAACGCTTCGAATGGCTCTTACATGTTGTTCAATGCGTAAGAATTTGTTTTACTTATGATCTTCTTTTAAATTCTTGAATATATCCAAGAGAAATTATTTGGTGATCAAAAATCTTGTAAGAGTACTTTAAATTCTACGAAGAAGTTTTATTTTCTTTCGAGTTCATTATAAGGTTGTTATAATTTCTCACATTTTCACAATGAATTTTTGTAGGATTTCACTTGAGCTTGTAAAGTTCAAGATGTTTTCATTTTTCTAATCTGAATTGGTTATACCATTGAAATAAATAAAGTGATCTAATTTATAGAAGAAAATAAAATTTATTTTCATCTAATATACGATATCAGTATTGTAACTGAATTGGTTTAGTTTATTTGAGAATTAATCATATTTAAGATTGAAGGAAATTAATTCTGTTGTTTATTGATATGCAGAATAAGATTTTGAAAAATGAACATAGACGATGACGAAATATCTTTAATTAAATGTAATGATAAATCTATCTTTTGCCATAATTTTATACTAATTCCATTTTTTTCAAGCTTAGAACTTGCGATTGTAGTTTTAGAAAAAAAAATTTAATCATTATTCTATAAGTGAATTATTGTTAAGCATTTTTTTTGTGTTATTTTAAAATATCTATCTTGATTTGACAAATTAATTCTAATAGATTAGTATGTTTTATTGTTTTTTTTTCTATTCAGGCATCTGACGAGTTAAGAAGGGAGGCATTAAGTACAGTTCAATATGCTGAATTTTGTCTTCCAAGTTGTTCTACTGGCTCCGATGAATCAATTCATATTGGTAAACATCTTGTGCCTTTTCTCAGCACATACATGTCTCATTTACAAACACTACGTCTTTGGCAACCAGATGATTTTTCTTGGACAACTAGTAAGTTTATTTTACACGAATAAAAATTATCAAAATAAAATCTGCTAATATTCTATGATAAATTATTTTTCTGATTAGTCATGAATTTTATTTTGTTCTCTATTAGTCAAACAAATATTTTCATAATGATTCATAGTTAACCTTATACGAAAATACTGTTCTTTTTCTTATCAATTCTATGTAGTTCCTGTTATGTTTCATGAAACTACGATCTATAATTACCTAATATAGACTTGAAATTTGAAAAGTAAATGCTTTGAAAACTTGACTTTTGTTTTCGAAGTTCTATAGAAATGTTCTTATAATTTGTTTGTTAAACTATTTTCGATGTAATTAGATTTTAAATTAAATGAATGAGGAAACATCGGATTCACATCCGATTGTTATGTGTACTGCAAAAACTGAGTCGATTGATATATGTTTTGAATAATTCTGAGAAAAAAAGTTTTTCTTTTGAAAAAATCCCTGTATCCCTCCTCAGGGATGGTCTGGTCAATAATGACAATTTTTTCGATAACTCAGCCATTTCTGGACGGATCCTTCTCATCTTCGAACTCGACTGAAATATTGATGAGATCATTCTGTGTACAAAATTTCAAGACAATTGGATGAGGCTTTCACGAGTTATCGTGCTAACGGCCGGACGAACACACTGACCGAATCTAGAGTGTACTCACTTGTTGAGTACACAAAAAATATATATACTAACTCTTTTCTAAAATATTCAAAACTATTATATGTTTCTCTAAAAAACAAAAATAAAATTTTTCAAAATTTTCTGATCAAAAAAGTGAAACGATTAGAAGAAAATGATAAGAAACTAAAGTCTCGACCACAACGTATATTTTTCTCTGTCGAAACGAGTAAATAATGAAATGCGTTACAAAAGAATAGCTTCTTTTCTCACACATTTATTGTGAATATTCAAATATTTATTTTTTTCAAAATATACCTAAGAAAGCTCACATTCGATTCGACCATTTCTCATTTCAGGCTAATATGAAACTGGGTTTTTTTTAAAAGAAAAGTAGACAAAAGAAAAGATGTCTTTTGCTCACTAAATAAAAATCTAATCTATTTTATAGGCTCATATTGCTCTATTGTCTTTTTTTGTTTAAGTTCGGCCGGATTTTAAAAAAGAGCCCTACTATTCGGTGAAACTTCTACGATGGTTGAAGTCTCTAAAAACACCGGGCTTGATTGGTAATATATTTACAAATACAATGATTTTATCTTAAAGAATAAACGAATAATATATTTCTCTTATTTTAGCTCAGCATGTAGCCATCTTTGAACGAGATCTTTGTCGACTGGTCGAAAATTTAAAAGAATTTACATTTCTCGATATTAATGGTGAAATTCATTATGAAAAAGTTGAATCTTATCGATCAATGGTTCAAGCTCGCTTTCCTCATTGCCGAAGCGATGTTGGAATACTAAGATTTCGTCTCTGGCTTTAGTTGCCTGTTTATTATATACAACAGATGTGTCTTCGAGACAATTGTCATAGTTCACTACTTGTTTTTTTTTGTTTGTTTTATCTTTAATGTTATAAACTGTAAAACGTTTACAGCCAATAATAAAATGTTGATATTGCCTTGAAACAATATTCTGTTATTTTATGGAGAATTCTAATAGGGTAGCTCGATGGAACAAGACATGGCTCAGCTTTCCCACAAACGTTTGAGTCTTGTGCCGATAATGATATCGATCTTTTAACGATGTCACCTTTTACTCTTTCTTTATTCTATATTCTGGAGATATAGAGTGATCAAAAAACATCATGAGAGAGGGTACTAGTAAAGCTACTTTTTCAATTTGTCGTTGCAAGATCATATATTATGTGTATTTTTAAAAAGCATTTATCACGACATTATTTTCTCGCTGATAACGAACATAATAAATAATTGATAATATTTCGGAAAAATTCATATATTATTCACGAATAGAATTTTCCCTCCTTAAATTCAACTTTTTCTATACATCATTTATGTCAAATACGTCGCTCGTTATTTTTTCTTGTATTTTTATTTTATTATCTTCAATTATCAACAAAAACAAATTCATGATATGAAAATTATGTACGTTTTGCTCGTCTTCGATGCTTAGTTTGTTCACCTTTCCATAATTTTCCCTTAATAATCATTTCGAATTCATTTCCTTGTTGATCTTCCATGAAGACATGTTTATTAAAGAATGGTGTTTGCTCTATATGTGAACCACGTAAATGGAATAAAATTTACCTGCTGAAGATAAAACAATGTCTATCTCAAGTTGTTTCTGCTTCTCCAATTCCAAGAATTTCAACAGTTGGTCTACGAAGTTTAGGTGGATCTTGAAATCGATCATTAATACGATTTTGAGGAACCTTTAAAAGATTTGTTTTTCCTATCAGCTTTTTCATAAAATTGTTCAACATCTTTTGTTTCTATAATATTAATTGGCAAATGTGACGTTGTCATTAGAGAAAGACTTGCTCGAGCATTATTACTAATCTAAAAAATCGATAACAATTATTAACCAAACCAACAATCCAAAAGCACATAATCCCACCGATTAATATCGTTTCTCCAACGCCTAATAAAATATTCACCAATCGAATAACAGTTGATTGATGATGAAAAAATGAAAGTTCTTTTGGGTTACTACATTTATTAATCATCTTAAACAACACAAGAATAAATTAGAATATTAATAATTATTTTTACTTGTTCAGGTAAAATAACTCCTGGTGTATCAAAAAGTCATTTTTCATTTTTACATCAATCAGAATTAAAGGCTCGCATTTTCTTTTGTCGATAATCAATATAGTTATGTTCATGAGATTCAAATGAATGATCTTCATAAAATGAATTTTCACCAGATGAATATGCATATTCAACATCACTTCAAGGTAAATTCACTTTCGATTCAAATCGACGACGCCATTTTCCTGTTGAGTCAACATTTTCTGAAATTTTATCTTTAATATTTGGTTTATTGAAAGAAAAACACCACACATACGAGCAATTGTTGTTTCATTTTCAATTGAATTAATATTTTCATCAAGAATTGACTCATTTTCTTCTTGTTCTTTTAAACATTCCTCACGCATAAATTGAGTTCGTAATTGAATGGAAAAACGAAGAACATTCATTATTCTACCCAAATAATACAATAAAATAAATAAGAAATCCTTTAAGAAATATCTTTACCTGGAAGATTTGACACAGGTGCACGTTGAACACCATCAAATGCATGAATATGACAAAGATCAGAATCAATAAGATCATTAAATAAACTACTTTTTCCAACATTTGTATCACCAAGTAAATAAACACCACCTACGGATTTGTATTGCAGTAGAAAAGAAGAGTGCAATGACAAACTATGTTGTAACCAATAGCGAAATATTTTTGAAATACGCTCTTCAATTCCATATCCAGTTCGAGCACTAATTAAGCCATAATATTTAACTATGTTTTCCTAAACCACGCCTTGTACATTCATTTTCAAGGCACTTATGAACATCAGATAAATAAGTTTCACTGTCTAAAATTAAAAAAAATGACTATCAATTTGAAGACATTCTCACTTCTTTTAAAAGTATTTGTGTGATGATAAATTATTCTTAATTCAAAACAAACCTGCCCTTTTGGTAAACGATCAGCTTTATTGTCAAGGAGAAATATAAGATTTGGTGAAGTATTATGATTTTCCGTTGATTGATCAATAATACGTGATCATGATCGACTAATTGAATTTGGTATATCAAGCAGATCAACGATTAAAATGACTAAAGCATGTTTTCGTTTGATTTCTTTTAAAATATAGATTAAAAAAAACAAATGATTTTATTTCGAAAAGAATGTCTTACGATTTACTTTTATCCGCACATTGAAGTAATGCTACATAACCACAACAACAAGCTGTTTCATGAGGAAGAATTGTTTTATTTTCTGTTCCTAAATCAATTTCAAAATGATTTTCTATGGATGGCAAAGCATAATAATTAGAGGATGTGATAAATCGTATTCGTTTATTGATGATACAAGGGTGGGTGTGGGTGTGGGTCAGCTTGTGGATGTGAATGAGAGGCTGGATCGCGAAAGAAGGTCTCGACCCACACCCACGCCCACCCTAATGAGCACGGTACTACTGGACCTAATTGTAGAATCGCTTTTAAGGTTTAAAATTGTTCCAAAAAAAAAGAGATTATCAGCTTTAAATGTTATTCCTACAATGTTTAACCATCAGTTTTTCATAGCATTTTCGCTATAGGAGTCAAGCAAAAAGACGAAAAAAGCTATTTATTCTATTTCACATGCTTTTTATTGCGCCCACCATTTCATTTCTTATGAGTGTTGGATGAAGTAGTTTTCTTCCAAAACAAAATTTGTATCTTTATTGAAAAATAATATTTAATTCGTTACTTTATCAAGAAGCTAATTTTTTCTCTATGACGCTATTGAAATAACGATCATAGAATTTCGTTTGTGGATCAGTTTTATATATACGAGGCGATTTAACTGAATCTCTCCAATCGTTACTCAGTGTATATTTCGTATAAAAATCAGTTGATTTTGATCCACTAAGATTTTCACGTGGCAAAATAGATGGTAGATAAGAATTTTGATTGTTAATTATAGGCGGATTCCGTATCCCTTGAAAATAAGCGGTTCGTTCTGATTTCTTAAATGAGTCATCAATAACTCTAAATTCTTGATCAACATATTCTTTGTCTGATGAAACAGAATAATTGTGGTGATGGTGATGATGATGATGATGTTGGCTAGGTTGTTGTTCTACCTGAACAGAAGATTGCTGTTGATTTTGTTCTTGAGACTCAGAAGGTGTATGATGATGATGATGATGATGACGATGATGATGATGATGGTGACGGTGATGTCTTTTATCTTCATTTGTAAACTCATCATTGACGTTTTTCTTGCGATGTTTCGAAGCGTCAGATGTTACAACTTGATTTGAATTTCTTGGAATACTTGATTGATTATTAGTGGCATCTTTTAAAGACTTATGCTTTCTTGATGATGATCTTTGTCTTTTAATATTTTCATTCGACATTGAAGGCACTGGCAACGATGGATTTTTATTCGTATCGTTACTTCGTCTATCTAGATTATTGCCCAGAGTATATTTATCATAATTCTTACGATGAGATTTTCGATTATGTCGACTTGATTCTGGTGTTATATTTGTCAGGGCAGGTTCCTCAACATATTGTGAAGGATCAACTGCATCATAAGGGATTAGTTGACCATCATTAGTTTGACGATGACGCATCATCCAATCCGGATTTTTAAGTTTATAATAATGCCAATATGGATAATAGTTTTTATTCATATCAGAGGGTTGAGTTTCAACAGGTGGAGCAAGAGTTCCTTGACCCGGTGGTGCTTTGCGAATACTTTTTTTTCTTTTCTCTTCTTCTTTTTTTGAATTATTGAATTGAACAGCAAGGGGTATACCATTTTCTGGCAATTCATTATAAGCATATCGAAGAGTGTGCGACTCTTTTTTTGGTAAATTAGCAGATGGTAATGGTGGTGTAACTAATTTATTATTATTTGGAGTTAATGGCAAGTCTTTGTCATGTACAATAGGCGTAGGAGAAGAATTTTTTGGTGTATAAACATCTCGATCGTAATTTATAACCGGTTTATTATTAATATTTGCTGGGCCCCAATCAGATTTTGGCACGTTCCAATTCGTTAGATGTTCTTTTTTTAACTGGTAAGACATTGCGTTCGCTATTCAGTGAAAAGAAAAGGAATGAATGATTTAAAGAGATTTATTCGCGATTGGAATAAATCAGCATCAACATGACGTGTTGCTTGACGATGTGTATGCAAAGCTTTATTGACAATAACAGAACGTAAATGCAAACATTTTTTAAATTAACGCAATAACGGTATCATACTGAGAAAAAACAAAATGCTTGTTAATTATAGCAAATACGTAAAACAAAAAGAAAATGAATTCCTACAACTTTAAATTTAGATTTAGAAAAGAATAGCATGACATAACATATGCTTAGATATTATATGATTTCTATTTTGATATATACATTTCGAAAAATATAACTGGTCGAAACTGTGAAAAATTCATCATATTATTCTGATGAAGTTCTTATGACTAGTCTTCAAATGAATGAAAAGGCTTATCTTAAACAAAACAAGACAACCCGAAGAACAAGTATGACTACTTGCTATAGATCAAAAGTGTTTTGGTTTTTTCTTTCTTTCTTTCCTTAGCTCGCAACGTGTTTCAGTAGTATTTTTTGTTGTGTTGTTATTTTGTAACGAAATGAATCGATGTCACATTTTATTGTATGTTTGTTTCATTTTTCACAATAGAATCTTGGTCTATTTAGAGCTTCTGTTTTTAAACATTAATTACTCTTGAGAGCAGCTCAAATATTTGTTTTTTTCCGTCTCTAGATCAATTAAGAAGAATTATGTCGAGCGAAAACAATAAGTGTCAAGCACGATTACCACTAAAAGATGTTCCTATTGAACTTCAACAGAAAGTTATTGATCTTGGTGGAAAACCTGATCTTAATCTTTATAAAGTCTTAGCGAATAATCCAACACTTCTTTCATCTTGGATTGATTTTGCTTATTCATTACGATCGAACTGTACAACATCCAGACAACTTCGCGAATTAATGATTCTTCGCGGTGCACAACTCTGTAATTCTCAATATGAATGGTTTCAACATGAACAAATGGCGAAACAATGTGGCATAACAATAGAAAAGATTAATTCAATTAAAGAATGGCGACAAAATTCTCTGTTCGATGATAAAGAAAAATTAGTACTCGATTTAATGGAATCATTAATTCAAAATGGAGGAGCAATTAGTGAAGAATTAGATAAGCAATTGAAACAATATTTTACAGAAGCTGAATATTTAGAATTAATATTGACGGGAAGTTTCTATGTTATGGTACCAACTGTGCTAAAGGCTTTACGAATTCCAACTGAAAGCTAAAATATTGTTTTACTGTTTGAGGGTGTATGTGAGTTTAGAGTGCATTCAAAAAAAAAACAAGAATTTATAGAATTAAAAAGGTATTCAACGATCATTTCTTTTGAAATTAAATTTCTTCAAAATAAATGTCTTATTACTTATAAATGAGTGCACTGGCAAAGTCAACTTGTATATGAAATTTCGAAATCTTGATATGAATTTATTTTTTATCTGATCTATATACCAACAGATTAGACATTCTTTATGGATACTATTAAAATATCCGATTTCATTCTTTTTCGTTCCAAGTAAAATGAATTTAATAGCAAGAAGTAACATTCATGAAAACATATTCGCTACCAGAGATGGCTCGATTTAACTGATACTTTTACGCACGATAGAGGCAAGTGTTTGATGAATTCATGGGCAAACTGTTTCAAAAAATCTTGTTCCATTCTTGCGATATAAAATTTTTCTGAGACTTAAATCTTTTTACAGCTGCATTCATTTTGCTTGAAATTTTCAATGTAGATCTATCTTTAGTTGAGATACTTTTCCTTAAAATATAAGCTTAAACGGATGAATTATTGATGAGTTGAGCTCATATTTTAAGGAAAAATATTTCAACTAAAGATGCACATTTAGTAAAAACTTCAAGCGTAAAATAACGAGTAAAATTGGCGACCATCGATTGAGCAGCTTCTGTTGGAACGAATCGTGGCTTATATAAACTGGGTCACATAGAGCAACTTCTAATTATCAGTGGGTGTCGCTCACTGGAGCCTGTTTTTATTTTTGAATCTTGCAAACTAAGGAAAGCATTTCTTCAAAACAGAAATTCAAACAACTGGGATTTTACGTTGCAGGGTATAACTTTCACCCTGCCCAGTGAACCTCTCTGTTCGCTACAAACAAATTATATTTTCCTTCTACGTTTTGCATACCGGTTCATTTTGAAATAGAAAAGAAAATGCATATTAATACAGAGAGAGTATGCTTTTTTGTGCAAAAAGAAATCTCTTAATTAATCAATGACGTGATCTGTGTTTCTTGACAAAGAATAATGATTGATATAAGCATTTTCTTTTCTTTAATTTTATTTCTAAGAATTTTACACGATGCTAATCAGTGTATGAGAAAAGTAGACGTCAAATCTATTTTACTTTTTTTCTTAATAATATAGAGCGAATTTCATTTAAATATCGTAAATTATAAATAATTACTCGATTATTTCCAAGGGGGAAACATCGTACTTTGACTCTTCAAAGTAAAAAAGTACATCAAAGTATCCCGAAGTACTTGGAAGTATCTCGAAGTATTTTAAAGTACTTTAAAGTACCACGAAGTACTTCAAAGTATCTCGAAGTACAAGTAAATTCTTTAAAGTAAATTCTTTAAAATACTAAATTGCCCAAAGTTTCTTCTCGTTTCTTGCATTGATAATAAGAGTTGGCTTAGCTAGGAATTGGTAATTTCTTAAATCAAAAATTAAGGAAAATTTTGAGGGTGTCCCGTTTCAAAAGAAAATATTAATTTCTTGTACTGTATCACAACAATATGTTCTCAGCTTACCTACCCAGGAGAATCATTCCGACAGTAGGATTCTATCGGATTCTATCGGATTCCGACAAGGGTCAGACAGTGAATATACCGAATACCATATATGTTTCAATAAAACCGACGAAATCTTACGGGATTCCTGGGCACGGACCTACATTCGGATCCTTGGTATTGGATCCGACCGGATCCGATGTCGGATTTAAACGGAATTCAACTCTATTGAATCACCCTTGCACTCTTATGGCTCAAAATGGTTATTTGATCGTTAATAAGAAAATGATTTTTTCCGTCGGAACCGACAATAGACCCATGTCCAGGTATCCTATCGGATTCTGCTAGGGAGTCGGATCCCATAGGATTCGATAAGATCCGTTGTCGGATTCATTCACCTGGGTAGGAAGCAGATTCAATACCATTGGACATGTTCTAGTGTCTGAATGAAAGCCTATCCAAGCGTAAAACGTCGTACTTTTCTACTTTGAACTATACAACTAAGTACAAAAGTATTTCAAAGTACCTCAAAGTACTTAAAGTACAAAAGTACGATATTTCCCCCTTGGAAATAGTATTTGTTTTTTCAAAGCTTATGATCTACTTTATGGTTATTTATCGATTTGTGAAAAGCTTTTATAATGATCCTCGAATTAGCGACTTATTTCAGTAGAAAAAATTACATCAGGATATTTGCTACGGTTGAACTGTTTATAACAGCTTCATTAAAATGATTTTCAAGCAGAGCAGTTAAAAAATACCAAAACAATAGAACAGAAACGGTGCATAAAACGTCCTCTTTTTGTCATTTTTTATCGAAAATCCTATATTTTTGACAACCTTGATCCTTTAAGGATTCCTATATTTTAAAAGACTACAATCGGAGGCCAGGTTTTGTTTTAAACGATTTATCCTTTGTGGGCAAAGAAAATCTATTCAAGACACAAAAAACACAAATAAAAATGAATTTTCTGCATTTATTAGTTCCAAGTTGCTTTTGATTTCTTTCTTTCTAGTCATATGCGGTGTTCAGGTTTTTTTGGTGACCAGAAGCAAACGTTTTGTTGCATAGGAAAATGCAGAAAATGATGAAATTTTGTTGTTTGTTAATTTGGTTTAATGAAGAAAAAGAAACAGAAGGAAAAAATTTGTTCAACAAAATGACGTGTTGTGTCATGCATAGTTGATTATCGATCTGTCATACTCCATCTAATATGAATACCTTGCGCACTGAATTCTTTCTTTGTCATCATTTTTCGTCTACTCAAAGGTGAATTTTTACATTGTTGCTATGTATAATCCTTCTTTCTAGCACTCATATTTAAAATCAACTTGGAGAAAGCAAAAGGCGAAAAACCAGAACAGAAAGTGTTGTCAGATTGAAAAATGTAAGAAGTAAGCCATTTGAAAAAAAAACAAGTGCACGACAGAAATAACTGAAATTTTTATTTTTAATAATACATTGCAACTTTCAAGGACACTCTGATTTCCAACATTTCACTGTGGTGAGTAAATTTTTGGGGTGGATGTGGGTGTTGAACTCAACAAAGTCGTAGATTGGCACCTAGGCGCATAATCAACTCACATTTTTGTTCAATGGTTCTCATTAAAAACAAATGTTACCGTTCGATAGATGCTTGCATTTCTGATTATGAGGGAAAAGCTAATATCATTCGCTTTTTTTTCTTAGTTTTCAATCAAAAATTCTACCGATCAGTTTATTCACAATTTTAAATAATAAATTTAAAAAAACGAATGCCTGCAAAATTTGTCGATATCGATGAACAACACCCTACGCATCGTTTTTCGGATTTAGTGGCAGAACCTTGTCGAATGTTGATGCCTATAGAGGGCTATGAGAAAAAAAACCTCTTGTTACACTAGAAGAGGCTGTAGAACCCATTGTTTAATATGTACCTGATGTGAGACGAAGAGCCTACTTTGCGAAAATGAAATGTGCAGAGCTTTCACCCGGAAAACTATCCATGGATGAAGCAGCCTTAATTACTCTCTACTCAATGGAATGGAAGCCTCAAGAGGAATGTCTTTATCATGTTTTAAATGAAACTTTGCGAAATGAAAAGCGCCAAAAATTGAAACCTTGGTTTATTTTTCTCAAATTAATTCTTACTGCGCTGGCTAAAATTCCATCCAGCCTTTCATTTGTTTATCGTGGTGTCAAACAAGACATGAGAAAAGGATATCCCGAAGGAAAAACATTCGTTTGGTGGGGATTCAGCTCTTGTACGTCCAAATTCAGTGTACTCCAAAATGATCATTTTTTGGGTACGACAGGCCCAAGAACTCTATTTACAATCGAATGTGATAGTGGCAAAGATATTCGAAGATATTCTTTTTTTCAAGCTGAAGATAAAATTCTTCTTCCAGTTGCAACACAATTTAAAGTTGTGGCATGCCTCAGCCAAGGCAAAGATCTTTATATGGTACAACTTGAAGAAATTCAATCACAATTTTCTCTAATTGAACTGGTACCACAACTAATGATTGGGATTGATGGCACATTTATCAATACGCGTGATTCTGTTTTTCTTCTTCTAGCCGTCACCATTACCAGTACCAACACCATCAACAGGTAAGAATATATAAAAAAAAGATTGATAGATATAGACTATAATGAAGAGTAGATAAGAATTGCATATTGCTTCAAAACAGCAAGTTCTTCTCTGATTTAAATGAAACACTTTTTTTATTTACTAGCAAACTAGCATAGTATTTAATGGATACTTCAATATTAGTCATATTGTTACCTTTTCAGTAAAACTCTATGTCGAAGGATTGAGCTTTTCTATCGACTATATAGACAAACGTTCAATTTTTTTCTTCTTATTCATGTCGATGTAATTAAAAAATTCCACTGTAATTGATTCTGTTTAGTTAGTACAATCCTACTTTTCCCAATATGTGTCTTTATAGAAGAAGATAAATATATCATCAATATGAATTATATAAGATCAAAAATATTTAGTACCTTCGCTTATCAAATAGAAATTAATCTTCGTTTTCAAGATACTCAGCTTTTTATAAAATAATACATTTTTTTCTTAAGTTAGATAAAATTCAAGATATAATTTTTATGCGTTATCTAGTATTATAAGGATCTTATTTTATCGTGCAAATATATCATCATATAGTTGACGTAGATTTTGCCCAAACCTTTAATTCTCACGAGATATTCATCTATATTAATTGATTATGATTTCATATGAAACCATATTTAAATACGTATAATACTTTTTACTAGTTACAACAATTAGTTCAGTTCAGTTTTACACTGTTACAAAGATCATATTATTGAAAATATTCTTTTTCTCTAATTTGACACGTGGTAGTCGGTATTCCGATGAAATGAACATATTGTGATTGTTTTGTATAAACACGATAAGAAAACTTTCACCCTAAAAATATAATTATAAAAACATTACAATCATCAAGTCTTATACGAGTATTTGTTAACAGATAACCAACACATTGATGATAACCTGTTGTTCGAGCACTAAATAAAAATAAATTGAGCAAGTGGATCAATTTTTTGGATTCAATAAAATTATGTTTCTACTTGTAATTGTGGTAAAAGTATTGCAATATTCTTTTGATACTCATAATTTTGATTGAAGAAGAACTAATCGACAATTAATCTTGATTTCACAGAAAAAATCGCCGATTCATTCCGATTAATCAACGATTTTTCAAGTACCAAAAGAAATCGGTGATAAATCGCGATTAATCGCGATTTTTCAAAACAGACAGAATTGGAAATTTATGCTCTTCTTCTTTTTTGAGGAATCAAAAACTAGATTCCGTTCTTTTTTCATAAACATTTCAAGAATTTTAATAGTAAAGCATATATGAGAGAAACGTCGGATTGAATTTTTACTGACTAATCTATTGTATCCAATAACAACGTAGACGTATAGTCATTGTTGTTCTTCTTCTGCAGTATGATAATGCATTGTGTATTACCAGAGAATGCAGTTTTAATTCCTAAATATCTATTAAAAGTTCAGCGTTTCTTCTCAACACAAAAGAGAATCTGAATTATAGCAAGAATAAACTTTTAAAATGGCAAAGACAGATTTTTATTCCGCAAGAGTTTTACAACAAAGAGTACGTAGAGAAAAAGTACATTATGAACAAATTGTTGATGATGAATCGAAGTCTGATATTAATTCAAGCAGTGATTCGGTTGATATGCTTGACTTCCAGTTATTAAATAACACAACAACAACAACACGTTTACATCGGCAAGAACTTGATGATAATGTTGATGGGGGTCATTTTTCAGACGAAGATAATTTTGAAAATTATTATTCTTCAAATGAAGCTGATAATGTTAATATCGACGATGAAATTTTATTGCTACACGATGGAAATTTACCATTATATCAACAAGCATCAGTAAGTGTCGGAAAAGCTGTGCAATACATTATGAATTATTATATTAATTCAAATTATGATAAATCCAAGGTAGTTGCCTTGCTAAATGTAATCAAATACATATTACGTATACCCAATCGATTACCAACAACTTTCCATCAAATACTAAAAATATACGGTAAAAAGCCTTCATCGACAGTTAAGTTTTATTATAATAGTTGCCTTGCTTTAACAGCAGTTAAAGGTGGGCAACAATATTGTACGAATTTTAATTGCCCTTTTACTAATATTAAATTATCAAAACGACAACTAATGGAAATTTTCACAATGAATGTTAGGGATAAATTGCAATCGATTGTTCGCCGAAAGATTTCTGTAATTACTGGCTACGAAGAACTTTTTCCTAAATTCGATACTTCGTCTGGTAATCGCTACCAGCTAATTACAAAGAATGTTGCTAATCCAATAACTCTCAATATTCACGTGGATGGTGCACCACTGGTATGACCCACAAAGGCCGCGTTATGGCCGTGCTTTAGCTCGATTGTAGAGCTGCCACCTCCTATTAGAGAATACCAAACCAATATTTTAGCATTAGCCTCTTGTGGGTGTCGTCCATCAAACCGGATGTTAATATTTTTTTAAAGGTCACAATTAAACAATTGACGGATTTATCTGTAAATGGAACATCAATATTTGTCAATGAACATGAATTTCAAGTGAATGTTAAAACATTATTTTTCATTTCGGATTTGCCAGCAAAATCATTATTCACCGAGACAATTCATTTTAATGGATATTTTGCATGCACAAATTGCATTACCGAAAGTAAAAATTTTTCCTGTATTTCTGTTTTTATTTTCTTCATTGATTTCTTTTCTTGTTTAGGCACATTATACAAGAAGCAAATTATTTATCCTTATCGAAATAATAATTACATGTCAAGAAATCATGAACAATTTGTAAAAACTGCTAAAGAAGTTGAACTAATATCACGAGTCGATGGTAAATATGCAAAGTCTGTTGTTGGTATTAAAGGCTTTTCCAGTTTGTTGAAATTGTTTCGTTATCCCGATGATATTATTTATGATTATATGCATTTAATATGGTTGAATCACGTTCCAACCCTATTGAAACGTTTTATCGGTATATTATCGAAAAATGATATTAATGCAATTGATTCACTTTTACCCGGGGATGGCGTAGTGGTTCTATGCATCTGACTCTTAGTCAGATAGGAGATGGCTCGATTCCTTCCCCCGGCTCGGTGTCTTCGGAGTCAAGATATACGGTATCGGATGAATAAACAAAAGGAAGAACAGCAATGCACGCCAACCGCGTCATCACTGCCTCGATTTCGATTTTCGTTCTATTCGTTTTCTCTTCCTTGTCATTCTTTCTCTGTTTGTTATCGTAGTCCTATCTGTTGACTTGTTTCGTAAGCGTCCGCAAAAAATTGTACAAAAATCACAAAAAAATGTATGGATGTCACGAATAAAATTCAGCGTAATTAAAAAAAAAAAAAATTGATTCACTTTTATCAAATCTTCGTCTACCACATGATGTTTATGTGAAATACAATTATTTGATTCGATCTATTAATGACTGGAAGGCTAAAGATACTAGATTGATTATTTTAAATGTTGACTTAACAATACTTGTTAAGTATTTACCAAAATTATATTCTAGTCATTTTTCAATATATTGCATTTTCTTGAAAATGTTACACTATCCTAAAACTATTGAATAAATAAAATTAGCAGAAAAACTAATACATTATTATTGTGAAACAGCATCTATAATCTATGATCAAAAAATTAAATTGTACTCATTACATGCTCATTTACACTTGCCAGCTCAAGTCTTAAGTAAGAAAAAAAACCTTCTCACTATTTTTTTTCATTGATTTTTTTTATCAGTGTTGATATTTGAATATATGAATATTGCCTTTTCTATATTGCCTTAGGTCACGGTGGTTTGGCCTTTTCATCTTCATTTTGTTTCGAATCGGTAATTCGTTTTCTAAAAATAAAATCTCATGGAACGAAAAACCTAGGTTCTCAAATTGCATTTTGGTGTGATATTGACTCAATCATGCTATCAAAAGAATTTGGATCACCTTCAAAGCAATTACTCAACGAAATAAAACTATGCAATGATCCATTAAATTTTTATAGAAAAGTGTTAAATGAAAAACTTGCTATTCTTCCACATAATATTAGAAAAATTCGATTGTATTTACGATTTAAAGATAAATATGTAACATATCATTCGGTTTTATATGGTAATCGTTTTCCATGCGTCAGCTATTTAGTTTCATATCGGGACCAACATCAACAAACGCAATATGGTAATATTATTTTGTTTTATTCCCACGACAACGTATATTACTCATTGATACAACAATACCTTATGTCTCCTGTTAAAATATCTGATTATTTAATGATTCCAAATGAACTTAAATCAAGAATTGACTCATTTTATCCAATATGCTATTTAAGTAATGAATTTATTATAATACAAGTTTGCGATATTGTCAGTAAATGTATATCCGTACCATTTCTGGAATATCTTTGTATTAGTGAAAGATGCATAAGTTACGAACATGATTGAATTCGCCAATATTTGTTGTTCACATTTATGTAATATCTTCATTAGTGTAACTTAAATTCTACTCTATTTGATTTACGGAATTATATGATCTATTTGTTTGTTTAATTAATGGTAATATTTTCTTTCTATTTGAGATGTTTTCAACAACCAACGATTATCAACGTTCTTATTTGACAAAGAGGTCATCGAAGGAAAAGACTAGTTATACATGTATTACTTATGTTGATGAACCGATGAAATATAGTATCGCCGAATCGAAACGCTTGTTGCATGTCAACGAGGACGGTTTTGGAATTATCAATGAATTCGGGAAATCATATAATGTTCATGTAGAACAAACAGGTATGCAATCAATTTGCATCTTATAAGTTTTATTTTAATCTATATCATTTTTCATTCAGGTACGCAAGCATCAATGGAGGGTTATGGTCTATTACTAGAACGAGCAATGAAATCCCAGATGCATGAAGAAGTTCCATCTGACTGTGAAGATTGGAAAATAAAAAAACAAAAAGAAACTCGATTGAAAAATTCAACACCAACTCTGACATCAAATCCAGTATCGACCATACGTGAAGAACGACAAAGTATAGATGCAATAATATATAATCTACTTGATATATGAGTATGGTACTTCTAGCGACTTCTTCAAAAGAAATGTTATCTATTATTGTTGCTGGTGAGTGGTTTACAATAACATCTTTCAGGCATGTCTTATTCTATTATTAGACGATGAGATATCAACTATAAATGAGAAATCTGCTAAAGAAAAATTATCTTCATTATCTTGCCAGTATGATTCTATCAATGTTAAATCTGTGTCGAGCTCAAAAATTCGAGTATTAGGTAATGGAAAGATTTTACTTTCATCAATCTTATCTTTATCATTTTTGCAAACAAGCAGAACGTGAACAGTGTTCGCCAAATTTAGATAATGATGAAGTAGAAGAAGAAAAACAATTAAGTTTATCATCTGATGAAGATGATTTCGATGCAAATGTGTCGTCGAATTCAATGAAAAATCAACACAAATCATCTTTTTCAAAAAAACGTTCAACGACACAAACAGCAAAACTTCCGATCAGAGATCGTCACAGGGCATTTTTTTCTGCCCTGCCCTGCCCTGCCCTGTGCCCTGCTTCTCTCTGCCCTGACCTGTCCTGCCCAGATACCCAGGGCAGGGCAGGGCAGGGCAGGGCACAGGGCGAAGTATATCACTAAAAATAGGACTCCAAATAAAATATAGGATATTCAGAAANTAAAGTGAGAAAATAAAAATTTAATTTTAACTCCTATGTTAGCCATCTTAGTATCAGATAGAGTAAACACATAAGAAAATATGACCAATTAAACTGTGATCATCCTATTCATATTCCATGTCGGTAATCCAATTTTAATGAGGTTCATGCCAAAAGTAATTGGTAATACATTAGGTATGCAATATTAATCAAAATTAGTTAGGTTAACAATATATCGTAAAGACTTTATGTGACAGAATCGACAATAAGATTCAGTTAAATTCATTCATTTATTGATTTCAATCTAAATATTTTGTTTACTAGACTTTCTATGATGCTTTTTGGAAAGTCAGTTTCAATCCAACTCTACGCAGAAATTCTACAGATTCGTACTTCAAATAAGAAATACGTACTTATCCTTGAAATTCATAAATTTTTCTCAATTCGAAAAAGGAAACGTCGAATAGTTCTTATTCGCCGGATCCGGTTGTTGGAACGGCGCAATCCGGACTCCATACCCGCTTTAAAAACGGCCAGATCCTGGCTACGTATCTAGATCGGAAACTATTCATATTCCTTCGTTTCCGATCATCAAAAGAAAACGATCGGAAACGTAGTACGGAATCCTGTTGTAAACGCAAGCAGTATCCGCTTATCGGTTCTGGAACCAGGAGTTAGCGGGAAATACCCTGGAAACGGAGACCGGAAAACTTTTCGGAATACTGCTTCCGGAATTCGATGGGAAATCACCGGATCAGACAGTTTCCCACCGTACGTATTTGACCTGGGTATGCTCTTCTAATCGATTAGAACTGATTGTGCACTGGGTCGGCCGTTGGATATATTCTCCGGGGACGATGTGGTGGTTCTGAAAAATGAAAGGAAAGATACTTGTAGAACACATCTTCATCATTATTTTCATAGGATTGATCTCCTAGTTTTGTCACTTTTTTTAGATGACAGAGTGAGAAAAAGATATATTTTACCAATGAATTGATTCTGTTATGAATTCAATCGTTATTGTTTTTCGTTCAAAAATTTAATTTGAATTATGAAAAAAAGGTATCTTTCAATGGATAGAATAGCATTACAGCAGATTTAGTGTTCATATGATTAAATGAGTTTGCGTGAATTAAAGATAATACTACCGATATGTGACGATATTGGCGCATGCGAATTATTTCGATTTTCAATCATTTGTTTCACAAATGGTAGTAGATTGCGAGGAAATTGAACTTTAACTAGTTTCAGCTGACGACGATGTTCAGCATTACTCACAAAGCTATCGACAGCAAT
>CAJNYU010000448.1:0-46456 GCA_905331475.1 Rotaria socialis | reverse complement strand
AAATTCCTCAGCTTTTCAAAACATATACATATACATAAATGTGGATACCCAAAAGTGGATACGCTTAATGTGGTTACATCAGATTGTAGATGCACTAAGAATGGATACTCCATAAACTATTGCTGCATAGGATATTGTGACGTAAAACTCTCGATACCCAGTGTAAAGGTATTATGACATCTATGGAAATCTTACATTAAGTCTTAGAATAAGACGCGTGAAAGATCTTACTATTTCGTACGATTTGTAATAACCTTAGAGTCATATCGTTCGATACAGTAAGATCTTTCAAGAATCTGATGTTACAACTTGATGTAAGATTTCAGAAACTACGATTTTGGTACGATTTTTGTCGGATCCTACACTATCATATAAGATCAGATGCAGAATCTTATCAGATCTTAACATCCGGCTGTTTACCCTGGGTAGTTACAAAGTCAATTATTTGTATTTTATTGAGAATTCGACTTTTTGTTTTGGAAATTCGAATGCCATCTAATTGTCGTTGTATTTCAATTGAATATATATATCAGTCTTTTTTTATCCGTTTCTAGTATTATTGTACTCAAGAGCAAAACCAAAATATCAGCTTCCTTGTATTTAACATAATGAACTGATGAAAACTATACTATTAGAAAATTTCGAAAAATTTTCAATGTTTTGCACATTTATCATGAGTGAGTGGACGCTTATTCTTAAACATAAGATTGACTTCTTCTTCTCAATTTGGATACAAATATGAACACCTACACCTTGTCTGAATTATTTATTTGAAGTTGAATTCAAAAAAGAAATATAAATATTTTTTATTAGTTTTAATCTGTGGCACATTTAACAGTAACGCTGAGTGGCAATGCTATGATATGTTTTTCTTCCAAAGATGATTTTGCGAACAAAGAGGCTTTGATGAAAGCTGTGACGAAGAGTATTGAATTGAAATATCACGTTGTCAGGCTTTTTATAGAAATTCTTATTTTTTTGTGAAAGGAGCAACACAAACTGAAGCAAGACATCATCTGTTTATAACAAAATTTGAAGAGAGACTACATTGAGAATAGTTGCATTCGGGACGAAACTTAAGCAGACTCCGGCAAGGAACTTTAACATCTTCTCAAAAAGTTCTTAGTTTGGTCTTTTTTATGAAGAAAAGCCTATCGGAATGAACTAATTATTTTATATGATGTTGAATGAACAGTAGCTAGAATCAAATTATATAAATCCGATATATATTTTTCAATAATAATGCGTTGCCATCGCACTTTGATTATCAAGAAAAAATTTGGGAGAGCTTTTAACATGGTGATGTTTGATACGTCAACTGTGGACTAATTCAAACTTGGCATGGCTTCAATATCAGTTTAGACTGGTTGTGACTGATCAAATTTCATTGTAATAATTTTCTTCGAACGATTTACTTCACCAGTCAACTAAAAATCTCTGATATCTACAGTGTTCGTTTTGTTTAGGATGGCTCATCACAAACAGTATGGCTGCTGGGCAACAGAGTCACACAGTATCGACATTAGCCAGTGGAAAAATCTTAGTTGCTGGGGGATACTACTATGATGGATCAAGTTATTGCGCATATTTTAATACTTCAGAGCTCTACAAGTCATCAACCGGATTCTGGACAAAGACTGGTAATATGACCATGGGACGAACTGGGCATATTATTACTTTATTCTCAAATGGAAAAGTCTTGGTTATTTGTGGATATATTTATGATATTTATTATAATTCTAGAATGGTGAATAACTCTGGACAAAAAAACGTTAACATGAGTACTGAACGATATTTACACACAAACACACTATGGATGAATGGAAAAGTCTTGGTTGCAGGAGGATATGGTGGAAATGAATATAACTGCTGGGGACTTTTAAATAGTGCAGAAATATACGATCCATCAGCAGGAATCTGGACAAAAGGAGATAATATGACCATGTCGCGCATCGCTCACACAGCTTCTCTCTTGTCGAACGAAAAAGTCTTAGTTATTGGAGGAACCGGTTATAATGGCACTTTGAATAGCGCCGAATTATATTCGTGATGTTTATCAAGCTGAAATATTTCTTATTTGACTCTGACCTAAAACTCTCTCATGCAACTTTTGAATTCTGATCTTTAAAGAAAAGGTGCCGAATATGCTCTTGAAACGCTTTTGAAAAACCAATGTGCAAAGCCCCGGTAATGCTGCGAAGGAAATACAATCGATACTTATATTATTATCATCTATTTCATATAAGCCATCGACTACTCCTGACAACTTTCTAAAGCGCATCGATGTAAATTTCTTGCCTTTTATGATACACCACGAAGGTATAATTATATCAACATGGTTAGACGAAAAATCAATAGAAATTGGCGATTGAACGTAGTCTCAATGTGCATCCGCATCAATCTTCAAACTGAAGTTGTTATGTATCAGTTCAACTAGCTAGAAAATATCCAATGCTTTACAAGTTGATTTATTTTAAAACAGAATTCTTTTGTATTAAACCAAAGTCTAATAGAAAATATTATCGGAACAGTGAAATATGTGTAACTATACATTAGAATTGTCTGATATATTTCAATAATACAGATACGTACGTAGTATACTAATTGAATGTGTAAATAGCACAACTAAAGGTAATGAACATTCTTTTAATTTGCAGTTGAAGGTTGAAAAGAGATTCTCAATCGAATATAATCATTCGAAACAGCATTCACATGGTAACGCACAATATTAAAATCTTCGCTGTGTGCAGTTAAACAAAAGAGCAAGGAGAAGAACTTCTTATCTAGTTTTTCATGAAATCACCGCTTTCAAACTCATATCAGCTGAACTGTGAAAAGAAATTAATTAATTGTTTGTATGGATGCCCGTGTCGAACAGTCACGGCTGAGCATAGTATCTGATCATGAGTTCGCTGCAGCCATTGAGTATACAGCTCTTTGTTTTTGACTTGACTACAAATAGAATGCTAAACAATTTTTCAAAGAACATTTAATCGATCTTATGTAGATAACACAAAACAAAAGTTAAACACTATTTTCTTTAATCAAAACCTTTTCTTTTTCAAATAAAACCAAATAATCTTTCTATCTAAGCATTTATTCATTTGGAAAATAGTTTCTTTCTATTCACTAGAAAACGAATACTTTTTTCAATTTCTTTCATTGTAGTCGAATCAATTTATTTTCATTTTTCATTTTATCTATCATAACCAATTATTAATTTTTACTACGATAAAGTATTTTAAGGCGCTTTGCCGAATCAATCATCCCAGGGTCTATTGGATACACTATTTGACGGAAATTGTATAAAACGCAGCAACTTTCTGTTTTTCCCAAAGAAAAAACACATTGATACAACCTATCAGATTTCTCAAAGGCTGTGTCCAATGAAGCTCAGCTGTTGATATTAAATTGCTTGTTTCAGAGGGCGTATTTCTCCTGCAATAAGGTAGACCGCTCTCAATTCCTTTTTATTTTTGCTCTTCAGGCATATTTAATTTCGAGAAAAAATCGACTTATAAGTGTATATTTGGTTGATCATTTTCATATATATATTTCTAATTTATACACATACATATACACAAAAGGTGTGAGGCAAGAACAAATTCAAAACTATACCACCGGAAAAAAAATAAAATAGCGAAAATTATGAAAAATGAAAATAATAATTAACACAAAAAACATCTACGAATCACTTGATCTGAGTGCCTAATCAGTAACATATGTAGCAGAACCACAATGTTGTTCAAGAAATAATTCTAATTGTTCATGTATAAGTGATGCTGGATTTGAATTCCATTCATATATATCTGATGTTTGATATAATCCTGCTATTTTTTCTCGCACTTTTATTGATGTTATTTGATGATTTAGATCATTATTAATAAGTATAATAAAACATTTGAGTGTTAAACATGTTGATAGAATTTTCATATAATCATGTATTAAATTATAGGGTTTGCGTAAAATTAACAGTGTTACACATGAATTCGCCATTAACCAATCAAGTTCACCTAACATTCTATCACGATGTATAAAGTAAAAGCTAAAACGTTGTCCGTACATATTTTCAAGTTGTTGGCCAATAGTATCATTTATGTATTCACTATCATTGATTGAATAAAGTACTAGAACGTCCAGTTTTATTTGTAAACACGACTGTGTCGTTTTTAGTGACGAAGAACAGGGATTTTTCGAAGAACGAATTGTAAGCGATGTTGATGTTGTTGATGAATGAGAAATCGGACGATTTAAAATAAAACTCCTTGGTGGTGGCAGTGGTGGAACAACAGAGGGAAAACGATTATCCGAACTTGAATCTGTTTGAGATATGGTTAATGGAATCGATGCATAATCATCTTCATCAGTATATGAAAGAGAATTGTCATTTTCTTGATGATTATACGTCGGGTTAGAATTCAAATCTTAAATAGAATGAATTTTTATCAAATGAAAATTTAGGAAAAATTCTGATGTTCACCTTTTTTACGACTACACTTAACTTGTTTGTTTATATCACTATTAGATAAATATTTTTGTTTCAAAAATAGCAGACGTTTTTTACGATAAATGCATACTGTTATAATACATGTTAGCACGAATAGAATTAGAATAGCAATGAGAATGATATATTTTTCATGAATTCGTTTTGTTAAAAAGTAATTTGATTTTGTAGAACTAATTTCATGCGCATGATTATCAGTATTGATGATGATATTCGATGTCGGTATTTGGCATGACTCACTAGTTGAATACTTACAACAATCCATAGCTGTGAGCGGTCTTTCGATAGGAAACAGTGAAGATGTTGTTGGTCGAGTACATGATAAACTATTTGCATATGTTAAGAAATTCAAACGAATATTCGATTGAAATTCTACATTATCTTTATAAAATTTAGGTATCCATAAATTATTATGTAAATACAATTTTTTAAGATTAATCATATTTGAAAATGTTTTTGCTTGGATATTTTCAATACGATTTGATGATAAATCTAAATGTTCCATTTTCATCATTGTTGAAAAATCATAATTCGATAAATATTCTAAATAATTATTTGCTAATGAAAGATATTTTAAATTGATTAAATGTGTTATATTGTTTTCAATCGATTTAATTTGATTATTATTTAAAAATAGATGCGTGGTAGAATATGGAATACGTAAAGGTATTTGGTTCAATTGACGATGAGAACAATTAACGTAATTATTTGTTAAGTCATAGGAACGCTGACATGAACATTCGATTGGACATTGCATGTAACAGTCACAATTTAATTTCGAAATTGAGGGTGAAGAACAGCAAGAGCATGTTGACGGGCAATATTTTCTGTATGAACAAAAACTATTCGATGAATTAAGGTTGAATAAAGATCGGTGAGTTGAAGGATCAATTGTATTGATACATGTTAAATTCGAAAGGTGTAAGAATCTAATATGAGTTTGTCGAGCAAAGGTATTCGTCGAAAAGGTTTGTTGTATAAGATTATATTGACGACGATATCGAGCGTAATGATTTGAATCCGATGAATATGAAGCTGTTGGTAGTTTTTGTTGAAGTGATGGAGATACTTAAAAACAAGTAAAAAGATTAGTATAAGTAATATGGAACGAACAAACTTATTTTTCAAGTCTCGTACACAAAATAATGTCGTTAATAATTAGTATTACATGCTTTGTTGTGATAGCTGAAGCCTAAGTAAGTATTCGTGTAGCCTCGTCTATGACAGTTTACGTGAAAGAAGTAGGCATAAACAAGTGTTGAATCCAAAAGCGTCAGTTTGATTTTGATTGTAAAAATTTTATAGTCAATCAAGAAGCGTAGATGAAAATAAGTTAAAAATGAGGATATGCTCTAAACTCTATAGATAGTAGACTAAATGATTCGAATGTCAGAGTTCTGCCGAAATACCAAAGAAAAAATTAGAATATTTTCCCGAATTCGAGTATCAAGCCGGAGTTCACATATTGGGTGTCTAGCTAAGTAGCTGTTAGCATGTTCTTTCACAATAAAACCAGCTCAATTATATTTTAATTTTATATAATTGACGTGAAAAAATATCTCGACATATTTAAGTCTTACTAATCTGTACTAGATTACATCTACTTACAATTAGAAATAGTTTGCTGTTTGTACGACGGACTATTTTTAAATAAATTCAAAATAGTTTCGTATAAATTACAGTCACATTCCAATGGATTATTATTAACATCTAATTCAATAAATGGTCCGCGACGTTTTGTATCATTTAGTAATATTGATGGAAAATATAATGTTTTTAAACGATTATGATTCATGTTAATTGTTAGAATATATTTATCTTGTGCCGATGGAGATAGAAAAATGTCAAAAACCATTTTTTCGAAATTATTCTGTGAAAGATCAACATACAGAACAGGTAAATGATGATCTAAACTTTCAATACTATGCGCATCATAGGGTGTTGGTAAATTCGGAAATGTATCTAAATGATTTCCTGAAATATTTAATTGTCGCAGTTTTTGCAGCGGTACAAATAAATCATCGAACGATAATGTTGGTAATGAATAACTTAAATCAAGTATTTCTAAATATGGTATACGTGTAAATGTATCTTGTTGTATTTCTAGTGGTGAATTATAACTTAAATTTAGTATATTTAATGAATATAATGATTTAAATGAATAATAATCTAATGATTTAATAAGATTTTTTGATAAATCTAAATAACGTATTGTTGAAGGAAATTTATTTGATATCGTTGCCAATTGATTATCGGATAGAATCATAGTTGATAAATCTGGAACAGTGATTTGAGAGAAAATTTTATTTAATTGTTTATCATTTAATTTTGTTGAAGCTAAGTTAAGATAGGAGAGATGTGGAAATAAGCCTATTAAATTAAAGTCTTTTGTTTGTGTTATAGTTAAATGTGTTAATGAAATAATAGAATTGATATCAAATGGTTTTATTAAAAATTGAACTGAATTTAAAATTAAAATTTTCGTTGAAATTAAATTGAAATTATTTATATCAAAAGTTGTATTATAAAAAGTTAATTTTTCTGATAAATAATTACGATTTTCTATTAAGGAATTAGTAAAACGTAATGATGATATTTGTGATAAACATTTTGGTATTTGATTTGACGAAAAATTAAATATTAAATTAAAAAATGTTATTTGTGTAAAATTTTTTATTACACATAATTGTTCATATTTGGTTATATCATGATTAAAATTGTGAAATTCAATTTGATTTTCCGTTTGTGAATATATTGCAGTTATTTCATCGAGTTTTAAACGTAATAATTCTTCGTTGGGATTATTCATACAAATATATGATGACGTTAATGAACATAGATTAGAAGTTAAATATATCGATGGTAATGATAGACATTTACATACATCACATTTTAATATACGTTCATTTGAATCGATATATTGACATGGATATAAAAGTGTTGTGATGACGGTAAAAAGTTGAAAATAAATGTAAAGTTGAATAGAATTCATTCTAGAAATAGAAAGTTTCTTTTTTTATGATGATTACGTTTCGATAGTCCCTTTTTTGCTTGTGCTCGATATGTATAGAAATGATAAGGATTCTTTTTTTCTCTTCGTGTATTTATGATTGCGTAAACAGATGAACAGTGTCATGAGCATAGAATTTTCTCATGTATAGTAATGAGCAGATACTTTTTGATTCGGATTTCATCAGGAACAAATACTTAATGGACCGAAAAATTGTCTCAAGCATGTATTACTTACTCTAATATATATTTATTTGTATAAGTGAGACACAGAGAGAAAGCTGGTAAACGGTAGATTGATTAATAGAGCGAATACTAGATCGATGAACAATAGGTCTGAAAAGAGAACTCTAATTTATAAAGTGAGTAAACGAATGGGAGGGTAGGAAAGAAACAGAGAGAGAGAGAGAGAGAATATCTGATGTATCCACAGTTAGTTTATTGACTCAACTAAATGAGAAGGGACTGTTCAGCTACAGGCTAGAAAATGAGAGACAGAAAGAATAATGCATGGCATCGCGTCTCCCCCTTTCTCTCTCTCTCTCTCTACGTTATACATATATATGTGTGTATGTGTATATCAAACATACGCAAGCAGACAATGGTAAATGTACACTATTCTATGAGTAGTGTTTTATAGAAAAATAATGATTGTGTCAGTCAGCGAGAGAAAAAACTTGTACAAAATGAAATACTATAAACGAATTTTTGTTTCGACTATTCAATTTAGATATGGCTGATGTTAATGACGAGCATTCTGCGATTAGGCAAAATATGACAAATCAATATGTCGCACAAATAACTTCGTATTCTTTTAATATTTAGAAGGTCTTAATATAAATAGTCCAGTGATGCATTAATCATTCGATCAGTTTGTCTCATTTGACGTTGAATTTGGTATTCAAAAAAAAAAAGCTTAAATGAAGTGAAAACAAACTAAAAACATGATATGATTTAATAAATCTGAATATATATATATATATACTCTCAAATATGAGCATTCAACAAAACTATAAAGAGAGTAGAAACAACCTGAACTATATCAAGGTTATTGCATACATGAATAATATATCTATGGTGAACATATGCATAAAAAAATGTTACGTAAAATCTAGTACTATCGCCAGCCGTTGAGAGCGAATAAGTATGTTTATCTCTTCAACTGATGGCTATAGAATAGTACTGTTGTCGTAATAGGTAAATGAAAGATTAAGATAGTATATATATATATATATATATATACACATACATGTGAGTTACGATGAAAAGTCAAAGTCAATTGTACATTTGAACTCGTAGTCTTAAAGAGATCAATCATCAATCATCAGATAAATGAAGAAGAAGAAGAAGAAGAAGAAGAGAAAAAACGACGAAGCACCTGCAGACATGCTTGACATTGAGACTACTTATTGTATAGGCGACAAAATCTTCTCATTTTTGTCGATGTCTCAAAACAAATATGATATACAAGGGGAAAAGTGAATTACGGTCACATCTAGACTTACATATCTTACGTCAATAATATAAATGAGAATAAAAAACATGAAGAATAGACAATCACTTGTTCACACATTTTCAAGGTTTTATTTGTTAAAACAATTGAAAACAAAGAAGAAGACAAAAGATGTTCAATCTAATGAGAATATTATTCGAAATCTAAGTGAATATACTATGATTGCCTGATAGGAATGAATGAAAGATGCTCTTCAGACATATTTAAAAAGCACTTACGAGCTTCGCTGTTTTTTTTTTTGACAGAAGAATATATGAATTGACGATAGCTACTAATTTGTTAAAAGATGTTTACCATAGGTGTTGATATGGAATAAACATTAGAACAGGTGTACAAGAGAATATAGTAAGTGAACACTATAATCAATCGATTTGCTGCCGACACCGCTCCGTTGACCACATTTACCTTTGAGTGCTATACGTTTTTTTCTTTTATTCTGTCTCCACATCTTTTTCCGCTTACTATGTTTAACTTATTAAAATATTTTCTTTTCCGTGTTTTATCGTTTCTAACATATATTAATAGTGCACACAGACCAAGGAAATGAACAAGAATAACACTGAACGATGTCATTAGTTTAATTCAAGGCTGTCTTTTTTTCTCGGCAAACACGTTCCTCTATGTTAAATCATTCATGAAGTACATGTTCAATCATGTATACCTGTAAAAAGAAAAGAAAAAGTCAAACAAAATAACTAGTGGACGGCACCTAGCGGTCTTTTTGATCATGATGTAAATAACTAAAGGATGGACATTTCTTTTTTTTTGTGTCCCAAGAATGCAGATAATGTGCTTTTTACGTCTCATTCTTTTTCTATCATTCTTAAATGCAAGGTTACTTCCGTTATTCTGTTTCAATCGATCGTCAATTGATACTTAAGAAGAAAAAAATCCCCTATTGATTATATATTTATATTTTATACGTGGGTCATTGAATTGGTGAGCTGTTTATTGCGTCATCTATGCCGTTCAATTTGCTTTCTTTCTTTCTCTCATATAAATGATCAAACTCTTGACAAGCAAATATAAATGATTATATCGATTTCGATAGGTCACGAAATTAGTTGATGATATAGATAATAATTCAAAACAAATAATTCAACATATTGATTGTTTTTAGACAATTTATATAGTTTCTTTCTTCTCTGGCCTTTTTTTTCTGTTTGCATAAGCTGATGAAAAATGATTGCATATAAGTAAGATGAATAAGGCGATAGATTGAGTGATTCAAATCAGTAAATTTTTACCACTTGAAAATATAGAAGAGACACAAAAAACAAAAAATACGTAAAAATCTAGTTTTAAGGGCTTCAACTTGTTATCGTTTATGTAAGTTGCATAATCCGATCAATTTATCACAATTTGTAAAAAGTACATAGCAACATAGAAATACATTTCTGTTAAAATTTGGCCAATTTGATCTATTGCGTGTACGATGTAGTCTTTAGTTGAGTTCCATTATTTTACAAAACATTTTACATAAATGCTAAGAAGCTACTGTTCTATGTATAAAGAAAAAGAAAAAAGAGCAAATATGTAATATGATCAATCGACAACTGACAACAGCAAGATAAGATGTTCTCGGATCATCAACTATCATAGTGAAAAGAAGAAGAAGAAAAAAAAGAGGAGTAAAATAGATGAAATCACAACTAAAAAGAAAGTTTTATCAATGGATTCGAATGATTCTTCATTCGAGAATAGACTTTTACGAAATTCTTTTATTGTTCGACCAAGAACATTACTTCGATCACCATTGTATCGAATAAAAGAAAATACTGAAGCTATTCATATTAAAGATGGCTCTCTAACAGGATTAGATTATTTATCTAATATACGAAATTATTTATGGAATCGAGAAACAAAACGATTTTGTGCTCGTGATGGTCTTGAATGGGCAAAACTTGGCTTTTGTTATTTTATCCATTTTTTTACATTGGGCATTCTTTTTTCTGCACTTGTCATTGTCTATTTTTTACTTATGGATAAAAAGACGCCGAGACGATTGGGCAATGAAAGTGCATTAGCATTTGACAATGGTATCCATCCAGGTAATAGAACTCTTCAATCTTATATGTATATGTAGTGCTGTGAAAACTTATTGAATCATCAGATATCTGTGCTTTTTTAAGATTTTATTCTTGATTGATATGACTTTTTTTGGGTTCAAATTTACATCCAATAGTTTGACTCATACTATACCTGCTCTGTTAGTATTCATTCAATAAATACTATAAGACCATATGTGAATCTATATAATGGTCATGAACTTCTAACGAAAGGATAATATTGATATAGAAAAAAGTTTACAAGTAGCCAAAGGCAGAAGGATGTCTATAATTTTTTACAGCATTGTATAACATTTACGTATATATGTATATTCAATAGAATGCGTAGTAATCAAGGGGAGGAGGAAGATGATTCCGTGATTCCATTGATTCTGTGTGATTCCAGTACTATAAAATCAATTGTTTTCTCTTTGATTTTTTATGACTAAACAAAAAACAATATCAGATTCGTGTTCAGAATGAAAAACTAATTGTAATCAAGATGAAATCAGCTGAATCCAGATCATTGGAATCATACGAAATCAACAGAATCATCCCGGCATCACTAGAACTCACTGAATAATCTCAATGATTCCGAGTGATTCTACCTGATTCCAATGATTCTATCACCACAGAATCAGCTTTTCTCCCTTGGTAGTAATCAATACGGTATGTGTTGTGCCAAACGTGTTTTCAGATTGTTGTACAGAAAAAGACAAAATTCACTAGAATTTGATGTATCAGTAAGAGCCATAAAAGTCAGCTTGATTCGTCTTATGAGACATATATTCTACAAAAGTTATCTTCGCATTTAACTCCAATTCTTTTTTTAATAAGTAATTTAAAATTAGGTGAAAAGGAATTTACTTTGAAATCATTTATAATTGTAGTTGAGGGCGGTAAACGGTACTGACAATAGTACAAGCAAATGTTTAATTCTACTGATAATAACAATAAATTGTGAATCTTTGACTGTCAAAGAAAAACACTCCTTTGAATTAATATTACACAAGAAATTATTCGAATGTTGTCCGCTTTTTTTTGAGGTCTTGGCTTTCGACCACAATTTTACATGGATCGCTCAATTATAAAGTGGCGTAGTTCACGTAAAACAGGTCATGAATCCATTGGTCAGATGATTGATAATATACAAGAATGGGGTAAAATGTATATTCTTAAAGATCAATTCTATCAACAAATGATCGATTGCACAGCGATACCACGCCATTTACTAATAGATTATTTTCGTCAAGGACTTTCATGTATATTTTTGGTGACTGATGTTAAACCAGGTCCTAATCCGTGCACGAAACCGAAAAGTTATGGCTATAATAAAGGTCGACCGTGTGTTGTTATTAAGTTAAATCGAATCTTCGGCTGGATACCAGAACCATATCAATCAAAAGAAGAAGTACCAATCGAAATTCGTCATTTATGGCAACCAGTTATGAAAAATTTCGTATTAATTAAATGTTTCGGACAATATCCCACGGATCAAGATCTTGTCTATCAAGTCGATCATATTTCAATATTAGCTAATAAAGCTATTGGTGGTATACCAACATATTTTTTTCCATTTTTAAATCAACCTGGCTATCGGCAGCCTTATATATGGGCACAGTTTGTTAAAATTGAATCTAATGTTTTATTGAATATTGTATGCCGTGCTTATGCAAAAAATATTCGTCAGAGTACCAATGTTGAAGATATGACTGGTGCCGTACATTTTGAACTTTTTTTTGAATAGTATGACTGTTTTATTCGAACAAAAGAAAAACACAATTTATACACAAAAAAGAAAAAAAAACAATGTGACGAGAAACGACAAATCAAAATTTGAATTTCGACTTTTTAGGATCGTTACCACCTTTGGTATCTGTTTGTTTGCTTTTACGTTTCTAGAAAAATAAAATAAAATAAAATAAACTTTGAATTTTTCTTTTTAAATCAAAAACAAACCTTATTTTGTTTATTTAAGTGATCCGATAATAAATCGCTATTATCTTCTTTAGCTAATTCTTTATCTTTTAATTCTTGTCGTAAACGTGCTTCAAGTGCTTGACTATTCATATCAAGCTCATCAGGATTGAGTGCAATATCAACACCACCAGACGTATCACTTCGACCTGCTGATGATTGACCCAATTGATCTTTTCGAACAGCTTGAAAATCATAGACACGATTCGTCGATAACAAAGACGATTGTCCAACGCCAACATTTTTTTCAGGTAAAACAGTATAAAGAGCCGGTGTTGTATCACCATCCATGTCAGAATGAAAACGAGATTTACGTAATTCGAACTAAATAAATTTAAAGAAATATTTATTTTCATTAAATATTGTCAAATTTTTTAATTTCAGAGATGATTTCTCATTTCTAATGGCAGTTATCATACAAAGAACATAGAACATTACTAGTTTCATATAAGAGCACAAAGAAATGTTATTTCATGCACAAATGTGTGTTGCTATGGTTAAAGAAATTTTCAATACTTTCTAGAAATCATCTTAGCGCACGATCTTCCCAAAGACAAAAAAATAATGTTAAAATCATTACCTGTTGTGGTGTTTCTGTGCCAAGTATAGATGATTGTGTACCTAAAAGTATAGTTCGAAATGCAGAGGGCTACTGTGAGAAAGACTTAACTTACCGCTGGGTGTAGCAAAACCTTCACTGCCATGTGGTGTTTGAAATCCAGCTGGATGTACATTTTGTTCTTGTTCCGATGCAGCATGATGATGATGATGTACATGATGATGAGCATGTTCAGCAGCTGTTGGTGCAGCCATTTGTCCTTCATTAGTTGCTTCACCATCAAGGCCAGTGTCTTCTGTGGTTTCTTCTTCGTCCGACGAACTAACTACTTCTTGTTCTTGTTCTTCTTCTTCTATTTCTCCCCAATAACTTTTATCAATATGTTCTTCTTCAGTCATACTACGAATATAAGCAAATTGATTTGTACCGAATACATCACCATATAATGGTCGTCCATGTTCATCAACCGGTGGTTTACCCCAACCGCCACTATGATAACCGAATTGACAACTTTCTGGTATAGGTGCATTTAAACCAGGAATTTTAAGATTAGGATAACTTGGTGGTGGACCATAACGTTGCATGGCAATTAACCATGGTGGTGGATATTTATCAGCTGTTGGTCCAACTGGTATACCAAGTGCAACACGTAATTCTTCACTTAGTATACCTGGTTTTTTGTCTTTTAGACGTGTTTCATTTTCTTTTCCTTCATAATATAAATCACCATGTATAGACATTCGTGGTTTTGTTTGCCAACGAAAAAAAGCATCATGTAATTTTTGATAATCGATATCAATTTTTCCTAATTTGGGACGAACTTTCTCACGCATTTTTTGTTTTAATGTTTTATTTTGTTCTTTTTCTTGTAAAGCTTCACGCATTTCCATGATACCAGTACGACGAATGAAGTCAGGTAATTGAAATGGTGGTTTTTCTATACCACGCTTACCTTGTAGGTATTTACGTTTTGCGCACCAATGTCGCGGTACAGGAACTGTATTACGTGTTGCTTTGAGATGAACAAGTAATTTTGGATCTTTAGCTGTAACATCAAACATTTCTACAACATCAGGTCTTATAACAAGTTGTTTTAATTGAGCAACAGTAAGGCGTGTTTCACGTTTTTGTTGCTTTTTGGATTTTTTTTTATTTTCTTCTTCATCATCGTCATCTTTTTTCTTTTTATCATAATTTGATTCTTTTTCATCGTCATCTTCATTCTCTTCCAAATTTGTTTTATCACGTGGTAAAAGTACTTTTGGTGTTAGAACTCTTTTACCATATTTATTATAATGATATTCAGCGTTATCTTCACCAGTTGGATCTAATTTAAAGTTTTCAAATACTTTGGCGAAATGCTTATAATAGTCATCACCACGTTTAACTGGAATATCTTCAGGAACATAATCGATTTCAACATTTGCTGTAGAACTATCATCGTTATCATCATCGTCATCCGAAGTATGTTTCTTCTTTTTCTTTTTCTCATCAGTTTTAGTATTTTCTTTTGGAGGTGGATTTGATGGGGCTGTTACTAATGTTGGAGTGCTAGATTTACTCTTCTTTTTAGCACGACGACGACGGCGTCGTTTTTCGACTTCCTTTTTGGCTTTACGCGATAATCCGTTTGTCGTAGTTTCTTCTTCATCAGATTCATCGTTGTAATCTTCATTTTGTTCGATACCAGAATCTGTTTGATTACCACCACTATGCAATTTTGTTACACGATCTTCTTCATGTTGATTATCACGAAACTTTAAGACACGTTCCATTGTTGATGGAAGACGAACATCATCCTATTCAATAGTCACGAAAAAAAAACGATTGATTTATCGATACGAAGCGAAAATAAATTCAATAGACGTACCCTGCTTGGCATAGCCATTAGAGGTGGTGGGCCACCACTAAAATTTCGACCTGGAAGAGACCAGTCTAAAAGATACAAATGATAAGAATTTTCTTTGTTCACTGTAAAACTATCTATGCTTACCAAAGGGTGGTAAATTATTATTGTTCGATGAACTAAAATGTAAAAAGCAAAAATCAAAGAATTTTAGATATAAATTACTCTCACTGAATCTATCGATAGTTGTAGTTACTCTAGCACTCATCAGAAAGTGGGTATCTTCAGCTTTTTTTATTTGTGTGTGTAACACATCCATATATAAATATTTCAAATCATTATGAATTAGTAGAATTACTTATCCCGAGTAAATAAAGATACTATCTTAAACTCGCTACTGGACTTGAGAATACTGCGGTGTAAACTGCATCTTAAATAAGAATCGTATTTCTTTTACTAATGATTCTCTAATAAAAATTCAATAATAGAACTAATATTAATATACTCACGATGGTGGCGGCTGTTGATATGACATTCTCGATTTGTTTTTCTTTCTTTCTATTTAATAATCTGAAAATAAAAAAACAAAAAGCATTATTGTTTTTAATCATGAACGAAACGCCTCATTCCAATCGATTGGCCATAGATGATAATTCTCTCTCTGCTATTTCTTATCACCATGAAAAAATTTCGAATAAACTAATGACAACTGTTCCACCTCGTCTAATGCCTGAAACAGTTGAAGATATATTAAATACATTTACATTTTTTGATTTGAATGCAAATCAATGCATCGAAGTCAATGAATTGAAACGTATACTGAATGCATTAAACTTTAAAAAAACAACTGATGAATGTTATGAAATAATTAATACATATGATTTAAATAATGATCAAATGATTGATTTTCATGAATTTATATTTGCTCTTGCTCGTTTAATTAAACATGATGTTTTTACATTACTCGATATACAACAAAGATTTACGTCAGTAGATCTTAGTTATATTTCCGCAGTTGAATATACATTTAGAGTTTTTTTTTTCTGTAGAAAATTCGATGAAGATCAAGATGGTAAAATAACGATATCGACTTTACCAATATTACTACGTAAAGGATTTGGTATACCGGTCAATGATTATGAAATATTTGATTTACTTGCAAAATTTGATATCGTAAATGAATCAACAAAAATTTCCTTTGAAAAATTTATTCGCATGCTTCAATTCGCTGTTCGACAAGGTGAAAAATCACATGTACCAGAATACATGAAGAAATTAAAGCATCGATGTGGGCCAGCACTGAGAAATATTCATCATAATGATATAAAATTATTGAAAAAAAGAATGGGAGGATATCTTTCGTCATCTATGGATGAAATGAAACAATAAATAAATAAATAAATAAAAGATTCCTATACGATTGGATATTCCAGTTTGACAAATGAACTGCTTCAATGATTCCTAGCGGTGACATCTACATGTTGACGTCGCTCATACTGTTTAACTAAAATGTATTCGTTTTGCAAGTATTCCACAATGTTGCTCTATTTTTCATGATAACTTGTTAGATATCGCAGTGTCTATCGAAATTTACTGTAGAGCAGAATAAAATAAATGAGAAATCGTCTCGCAGTTTGATGAGTTTATTATGATGTTATCAAGTCGCTGATACCCATAGTCAACAAATCGTCACCTCTCAATATTTTAGCCAATTGGCAACCTCGAGCATCAAAAGATAGGTTCTTCTTCTTTCCTATTGTGAGTGATATTAACAAATAGATTGAAGCAATATTTCTTCAAGATTGTATTTACTAAAATTTTTCCAGCATTACGACAATTATTTATATGTCGAAAGATGCAATTTTGTTCCTCGTACCCATTGAAGATCACTAATTCATTTTCAAAATACTTCAGGGTTGTGCAGTCATATATCAAAAACTTTCAATTAGAAGTTTCTATTGCTTTGTGGAAAAAAGATCACTTTCAAACTCTGTCTGATATTTTTTTACTGTGCATGCAGTTTTTTGACATTTTCATTTGAAGACACCTAAATTTTGAGCATATTATCGGTGTAGTAAAGGGCGACAAAGATTGATTTCCATGTGAATAAAGATAAATCGTTGTGTTTTATCGAATCATGAATAAGAAAAGAGAAATATAGTTAGCAAAATTAAGATGTGCACGGCGACGAAAGAAATGATGAGACGAGTATTCATAACAAATATAAGTGTGTAATAAAGAATAAATGATAATAATGAAAACAAATAAGTGTAACGATAACAAGAAAGCGATCAAAATGCAATAAGTAAAACTGAGCGTAAAGTACACAGCCAATTACAAACATGAATAATTGTACACGCATTAGAAAGAGAGAGAGAACGCAGTTGGTGGTTAGAATACTCACAGGAGCGGTAAACAAATTTTTGCGAATAGGTAAACGAAATACAAGAAAAATAACATTTTCAACGTTGACTTGTTTTCTATTATTAAATTTAGAGTTTAGATCATCGTCCGAAGAGAACCATTCAGTTTATCGAACATGCCTTTATTGTCTCGAAATATCTATCGGAACATATTATTAAGCATTGAGAAAGGTAATCAAATATCTCTTAGGAATCGGTGTTAGAAAAGAACAGAATCTTTTGTTCAAGATTGAAGAATGATCTAGTTTCATATTATATAAACAGTATTTTTAATAGGATTTCGAAGCACACAGTGTACACGTACACCCTGCTAAGCCAAAAATTTTATTTTCAAAGTGCACTTCATAGGGAAGCAAAGTGTATTCTCAAAAAACACTGTGTATAACAAAGAATTATTTTTATTCCATCAATCAACCGATATGCATTCTACTTTTCTACACAACATGTATAGCTTCTTATGGGTTACACTTGGCTATCATTTTTTTGTCTACTCAACATCAACACCGTTCGTTCGTTCTTTCAGCTTTTTAAAGTCATTATTGGCTATTTATTACTATCTAATCATAGTTGACGGTAATGTTTACTTACAGTACATTAGTGCCCTCTATAATTAAAAACAATTTGCTACAAAACATGCACTAGAAAATTATCTCTAATTACGAAAATCGTTTTCATTTCTTTTTTGTTTTGGGACCAATAAAAAAAAACATTTTTCTATTAATTATTATAGTCAATCAATCAATGAATATTTTATTTGTTCTTTCCTTTCTCTTGTCAACTAAAATGAATCATCATGCATGCATACGAATACGACAAGGTAATTCTTTTTTGCTTGTGTAAACCGTAGAAAAAGCGACAGCATACTATTAAGTTGGGATGACAACACGATAAACACAACGTTTTTGAACTATTTTTAAGCCCAATGAACTCAACTGAGGTACTATAAATAAAAAATATCTACAAGTTTTTATTCTCTTTATTTTCTTTTCCAGCCGAATATATCGAACAGTAGTTCAAATAAGGTACCACCTTATCCTGTTGAAGGTTCAACACTGATTAATAACACAACAATACCAGATCGACATACAACCGATGTAGTCACGTATGTAAAGAATTAGAATTAAGAGCGAACTATTTTTTTCCTAATAATTACTAGTGCTGTTCAATATGGTTTTTATGAGCGTGTTATCGAATTGGTTGAGGCTGATCCACAGCTCACAACAAAACTCTTGGATGATAATATAACTTTACTTCATTGGGCAGCTATTAATAATAGAATTGAAATAGCGAAATATTTAATAAGTAAAGGTGCAAAAATCGATGCGATTGGTGGTGCACTTCATTCGACACCATTGTATTGGGCTATAAGAGATGGAAAACTAGAAATGACTGTATTTCTTGTGTCTTATGGTGCACAAACTTCTTTCTTCGATGGTGAAGGTAAATTTATTTTTAAATCATAAAAAGTAAAGGTAAATTTTCTTATTTATTAATTAGGAGCTGCAGGCATACATATAGCTAGTATGTTGGGTCATTCGTATATTGTTGCCTATTTAATTGCTAAAGGAGATGATGTTAATTTTCTTGATAAATTTGGTTTAACACCATTGATGCATGCTCAACGAGTAATGAAGTAAGAATATATTTCATTTTAAATGGCAGAAACTTAAAGAATATTATTTGTTTAGTCGTGATCCAACTCAAATACTGATTCGGTAAGAAAATTCATTTCTAATACACACTATTTTGAACGATAATGACTTTTTACTACCGTTTAAAATAGAATTTAGATATTCATAGAAATTATAGTGTATTTCGTTTTTTTTATAAACTTCGGAACTAGTTCTGCAGGACTGAAGAATTATACTAAAACACTTCGAGAATTTTCTGTAAACTTGTTTATCAATAAAATCTATTCGTAACAAAATGATTAACATAATGATAATCGTGACAGCCAAGTTTAGTAAGAACAGTTATTGTAGATTGAGATCATTAGCATTCACTCATTAAATATAACATGAATGCATACTCTATGTATGTTAATCTCTATGCTGTTATTAAATGTTTATAGAACCGATTAGTATTGCATATTCTATAGATTTCGTATTATTATACGATCGAAATGTGATTCTAATAGTTTTGTCTAATTTCAAAAATATGATCTTTATCTTTATAATTTAGACTTGGTGCTGATATCAACCATCAAAATCCCGACAATAAATATACTGCCCTTCACTATGCTGTATCTAATAATAATTATGATGCAATTCGTGTACTTATTGATGCTGGCGCTAAAACTAATATACGTAATTCTGATGTAAGTTTTTTCAATGTTATTTTAGCTTTTCTTTTAAACTAATTTTTCTTTTAGAATGAAGATGTATTTGATTTTGCGGCCAAAGCAAAGAATTCTCGTTATTTATTACGTCTTTTAAGTGAATTAACTTCTTCGAATAAAGTTGTACCAAGATGGTTAGAAGTAAACCGTTCAACTCAACTCTTCGGAATCAAATTGCTACCATATATAATTATTATTCTTGTGGCATTTATTGTGGATTTAGAAGTGTGGTTTATTTATAAAGGTGTTGTTTTATTTGGCTTGTATGTTTTAATTCGTGGATATATGATGTAAGTAGAAGCTGTTTGGCATGAATAAAATCCTATTTATATCTTTAGGATATTTTTCGACGACAAATTACAGGGAAAAGCGCCGATAGCTATTGCACAAGCATCGATATTTTGGCTTTATGCATGCTATATATATTATTTTCTACCGTGTAAGTGTTTCTATTTACGTTAATTTCATCATTATTATTCATTCTATGTTTTGTTTTGATTTCTATGTATGTTTAGATACGCATGTAATGTCCTTCAACTGTATTGGACTTCTTATATTTACATATTTTTCATGGAAAAGTTATTATCTTGCAATAAAAGTTGATCCGGGTTATATTGTAACCAATACTGATCAACTACATCGAGTATGTAGATTTAAAATTGAAATATGAGAGATAGAATGAGTCTACTTTTAGACAATAATTCAATTAGCTGAACAAAATATGTTTGATAGTGAGCATTTTTGTACATGGTGTCTTGTTCGACGCCCATTGAGATCAAAACATTGTCGAGAATGCCGAAAATGTGTAGCAAAATTCGATCATCATTGCCCGGTAAGTTGTAGTAGTGAAATATTCCTAGGTCGAATAGATATGTGACAAAAAGAATGTTATGAGATTCAATTAACCTTTTTCAATAGCGGATTATAAACGTTGAAATTCGTTATGTTTGATCAAAGTCAATATTATCTATTTTAAAAGTAATATCAGAAGATAAGATAATTGTGAAAATTTGTTGTTTAAGAATATTGAACTGACAAAAATGAAATCAACATCAAGTGAATCATATTTGAGTAGAAGTCAATTCATTCATTTTTATTTCTTCTGAACTCTTTTTTTATAGTAATTACGTGGCATCGATGGAACATAATGGGATGAAATAGAGCTCTAGTGGATGAAATCAAATAGATTTCATCACGCTTAAAAGTCTTCTACTGTAAAGTAGATTGCGTCATATAATCACATGCTCATCGAGAAAAGGAAAGAAATAACATTGAAATAGCAAAGTGCCCGATAGAACTAGTATTTATAATGTTATAGTATCGTAATGAATATTTTCTTTTGACAGTTTCTAATCCAATACATGATCTCTAGTGCGATTAAGAGCATCACACATCTTTCAATGTGTGTTAAATAGCTTCCATTACATTCCAATTCTATTTGTCTAATGATTTATGATCAATGAATTGAAACTATAGAGGTATTCTCCTAAATAACACATTCTTTATAATGTAAGTGAACGAAATCTTTAATGTTAGAATATAAAAGCTTTTGTAGAAAATAATATGTTAACTATAATTTTTTACAAATCGTTTTCTTTTTTGATTGTAAATCTACCATCAAACGACGCATCAGCTTTTTTTTTTCTCAAGTATGCCTATCCGGAAAAGCTACACTCACTGTTGGAAAGTCTAAAAAAGAGAGCTGTAAAGAACGGAAAGAAAAACACTAACCTATCCTTCAGTTCCGTCGGGAAAAAAACAGCGATCGATTTTTTTCTCGTCTCATACTCATGCAGAAAATATGAATAGTCTTTCTATTTTATTTGGAATATCAATGATGACAATACTATAGATATGATAGACATCATTGGCTAGTCACAAACGATTAGTGTCATATTATTTTTTCTAGTGGGTTGACAATTGTGTTGGCGATAAAACATTACCTTATTTCACTGGCTTTATATTTTTTACACCGATATGTCTGCTCTTTTTTCTTTATGGTGCTCTTGTTTGTAAGCTGAATACCATCATTAAATGTTGAATTAGAGATTATCATTTAGATTATCGAAATCATTGTAATGTTACATCAATCGGTTTACTATCAGCAATAATTAATTGCAAAGCATCGGTACTATGGTTTACAGGAATTGCAATGCTTCATACTTTTTGGATTAGTGCTCTTTGTGCGACATTAATAACTCAAGTGAATTGACTTTTTTTTGTGTCGAACGGCTTTTGTAAAGTTTCTTTTTATTATTAAAGATTCTAGGTGGTTTTACGACAAACGAACTATTTAATTTCTGGCGATATAAGTATATACGGTTAGATGATGGATTAAGTCCATTTTCTTTTGGTTGGAAGCAAAATTTAGTTGATTTACTTAATCGACGTATACTTTGGTATGCACCAACAAATTTCGATTGGGCACATATTTATACTTTAGACGATTTTAATGAATTAATTCCAACACGATTAAGACGATCTACAAAATCATCGTCGAATAATTCACCAAAGAATTCATTTAATGTTTAATATTGAACAAGAAAATAATGCGAAAGTGACAATATTGATTTGTGGTTAACCTGATATGTGATAGCTAGGCATCTCAGTTCCTTTATTGTTCTGTATCAACGAATGTTGATCGAGGAAAAAACAAGATTTCAGTATACTATAATATTTTTCTTTTTGTTTCCTTTCCGAAGAATTGAAAATTTTTAATCGTTCCTTTTTTCCTTTTATTAATATGTCTTAATCAGTGGATATTACTTTATATTTATTATTATTGAGTTTTTTTCGCGACTGAAAGAGAAAGTCAAAGCATTCGTTATGCATTTGTGGCGTACGTAGCGACTCCCCTTGACAAGAGACTCACGAGGGTGCAGCTCGTGTTTTTTTGCTTGTTCTTTCCTTCTGTTTGCATCTTTCTTTTTCATGTAAGACTTTTCATTTTCGCAAGTGTTTTTATATTTTACTTTTATAAGAACCATGAATGTGCTGTTGGTTATTGTTGAAGCGCAGTGATGACTCATTCATAACATTTGCATGCTGGCAGCTTTATACTCCTTTTTTCCGTCTATTCAATAATATGTCAAATTCCTTTCCACGAATAACTCAATTATGAAAATATTTTTTTATAGATATTCAATGGCTACATCTCATAGAAACTTAGATAAAAGTCCATCTGCATTATTACGCCACAATGTTCAGCAACTTAAACAGCACACACAAAAACTACAAACAAATGCAAAAGAAGCTGTTCGACGTATGCCAGTAGTTCTAACTGAACAACAGTTAAAACGTTTAAAAGAACATAAATATGCATCCGAAGGAACAACATTATTGGATCCATTTATGCAAATATTTTGGAAATGGCTGGTTGAATTTTGTCCATTATGGGTTGCACCAAATCTTCTAACTGTTGTTGGATTAGCAATAAATATTGGTACGAGTGTTTTACTTATGGTAGAAACAAATGGTGCCAAAGAACAGGTCGGTAACAGGATTTTTTCCTACCTTTTGAAAATAAAAATTGTTCATCAATGATAGTGTTCACGATGGATATATTTTCTTACGGCACTTGGACTTTTTATTTACCAATCGCTCGATGCTATCGATGGTAAACAAGCACGCCGTACGAATTCTTCATCGCCATTAGGAGAACTCTTTGATCATGGTTGTGATTCTGTTTCATGTGGTACTGAATTCATGGCTTTTTTTTGATAACAAATGAAAAAAAGCTTTCATATTCATTTTTTAGTATTTGTGACAATTGCTTGTTGTTGTGCCGCTCAACTTGGTGTTTATCCATGGCTGATGTTTTGGTCATGTGTATTATCATATTTTGTCTTTTATTGTGCTCATTGGCAAACATATGTTTCGGGCAAACTGAAATTTGGACGGTAAATTGAAAAGAAATCATTTTTACTTTAAAATTCTCTATAAAAATCATTGTAGACTTGATTGTACCGAAGCTCAATTCTCTTTTATTACTATTCATTTGATCAGTACAATATCGCCTGGTTTTTGGTCAAATTCAGTATGTTATTTAATAATAAATAAAGTAAATGAAATTGACGAATGCTTTTTTTTCGTTACAGATTCCTTATCTACAACTTGAATATCGTATACTTGTTGCATTATTAACGATTGGCTCAACTCTATGGAGTTCATTTAATAATATTCGTTTAGTTTCACAAGGTGGTTGTGGAAGAAATTTCTCATCAGTAGCTGTAAGATATTTGATAATGTTTTTTTTAAATGTTGTTTTGAATTAAAAAATATTATTCAAGGGTACAAGTATTATTTTTCCTGGTTGGCCTATTGGTTTACTTATTTTTCTTGCTGTTGTTGCTTCCAATTATTCAACATCAAGCGTACTTGAAGAACATACATCACTTCATTTACTTTGTTATGGTATGGTTTTTTCAAAAATTACCAATCGTTTAATTGTTAGTATCAATTTATACATCTATTCAATTCGATCTTGATGATCTTTTTGTGTTGCTTTTATTTAATTAGGTAGGGCATATGTCAAGAAGTCCACTGAATGGATGGGATTCATCCTGTATTGGGCCTTTGGCTGTTTGTATTAATCAATATTTTAATCTACTCATCGATGAACATGTTTTACTTTGGTTTTTTCTCGTAAGTTGATAGGATATTAAAAAAAAGAAGTTTCTAAAAATAAGGAGAAACATTAGAAACGCCATAGTCAGAACAAAAACAAGTGTTTTAAAAAACTAGAATGTTAATATGAATGTACTTTCCTATATAAGAGCTAAGAGACAACTAATCTTTTCTCTATGTTTATTGCACTTAGTAACAGTCTCCTCATAGATATATGACATTGTCTTGACTTTCTTTTATAGTTAAACTGATTTTTAGAAGAGAATGTGAGTGTACAGGATAAGTTTTTTTTCTTAGTTTATATTCCCATAGGGAATATTTTGTAACCCTAATCGTGTAGAGCATAGAGCAACCACATCCATCTCTTCTGTTAACTTATTCTTTATATTCATTGTGAATATTTTACGAAATAAATTTACATTTTCGAAACAGAAATTGAAACAGAACAGTCACTCATAAACATTTATTTCTTAGACAATGCAGTCTACAAGTAAAACAATAGATAAACGTTTAAATATAATTGTTCTGTTTCGTATTTGTCTCCAGCATAAGTGTTTTGTACGATGAAATTATGATTTTTTGATCTTGTGTATCGTCGACAACGTAATCGTACAGTTACTAGAATGTTGAAATTTTGCAATCAAACGAATACATTCAAATGAAAATGTAAAACTAACGATAGTGATAAATAACCTGGTCTTGTAATAAATCTTCAAAATGTACTTGAGTTTCAAACTTTACGAAAAAAAAAGAATAAGGCTTTTAATGTAGCTGGCCTACTATGAAAATATCAAAAAGTTGTCAAAGCCATTGACATCAGATTAGAATATGAAATATGACACTACTGCACTCGTTAATCGCCGAGATCTATCTGTTTTGGGAAGCATTTCTTCACCATTCTTCTAGTTAATCCTACATGAATGCAATAGGAAGATAGTTCATTTATTCAAACGAAAAAGTCTTGATATACAATCTTCGATTTGTAAATCAATGCTTGTCACACGAGAGATGAAGTTCGGCGAGTCTATTTTTATATCAACTACTGCAGGTATACATCTTTTTTTACCCTTCGAAAGATTTAATTTTCTATTGTCTCTCACACGTGAATATAAGATATTTTTATCTTCTATAAGTAGAAAATTTTTTACCGGAAAACAAAAACAATAGACGAGGTTAGTCTTCGACTCTTCACAAAACTATATTAGTGCTATGAATAGAATCATATCTTATGTCTGATTGGAACTTGTGAATAATAGTACTAGTTAATTATACTAATAATATCTTTTCTTCCAAGGACTTGAAGCCACAGGAACATGATTTGTCTTTTTCGACTCGATAAAGTGAAAAACACAGTTTCTGATTATATATATTCGATTTTATCGGAAGTATTTTCTTTTCATTTATGTAATCCCAGTAGGAATAAATAACCTACCAGGCATAATATATAATTCCACGTTTACAATGAATTTATTTAGACGATATTTTACAAAAGTTCAGGATATGTTTTTTTTTCTGTTTAGATTTACAGCTTATACGATCTATTACGATACAATATTAAAGTCTGTCAAGAACTTTGTGATTTCTTAGATATACATTGTTTTCGAATTAAACCACCCACCATAGCGTCAACTTCTAATCATCATTGATACTTTTAAAAATTTTCTTTTTTTTTTTTGTTCGATCATCTTTATCATCTTGTTTGTATCTCGACTAATTGTTGTATCTCTAGATTACATATTGTCTTTGTTCGTATTACCTTTTTATTTTAACTGTTTATTACTGAAATCCAGCATAAGTAAAAAACAAAAGAATAAAAATAAAGTGTATACAACCAGTTATCAGTTTCATTTCTTTTTTTTTCTATTCTAGAAAACGATTATTTTCAAATGGCAAATGATCACGAACCTACTACATTTGAAGAAGCATTCGAACGTTACATTGAATATCGAACACGTTTTGAACGTCTTGAAAATGATTTCGATGAATATCAACAATCATCATTAAATTATGAACAAGAATTAGAAGTACAACTAAAACAATTAGACAGTCAATCACACAGATTACAACAAGAACTGTTTGTTGAACGTACGCAAAATGAACAATATCGTGAACGTAGCGAACAAACAATAAAACAATTTGATAAGCGGCTTGATCAGTTACAAGAAGAATTAAATGCGTGTAAAAATTTAAATGAAAAACTAACGACCTACATACGAGAACTAGAACAAACTAATGACGATCTTGAGAGAAGTAAATAAAATCAAAACAAAAACTTAAGCTATCCAAAACATTTTTTTTAAAATAGGTAAACGAACATTACTAGATAGTTTATCAACGTTTGAAACGCAATTAAATCGCGCATTAGAACAGAATGCTTTATTAGAAAATGAACTTGACGAAAAACAACAGGTTTTAAGAAGAATTATTTAACATAATTTTTCAACTAGTTTTTGTTGTTTTTATGTTATTTTATAGCTAACTGAAACTGTCCAACGACTACGTGATGAAACCAGAGATCTACGTGAAGAACTTGATGTGTTACATAAGACAAATACAGAAAAAACTATGAATGCAATGAATGCGCCTGCAAAAGGAACACCTATTGTAAATAGTAGTCGAATGAAAAGTATTTTATCCGAAGCAGCAGCTTCTGGGACAACACCAACACATGATTCGACTTATCGACAAGGTAAATATTCACTGTAGCTCGGTAGATATACTTATTCTAGACGTGTATTACTCGTTATTCATCGTCACTATTTAAAAGCGAAATCAACCATGTTTGAAATCAAATTAGTACTATCATTGTATCTTCTCAAGAACTGCCAGGACATAGCCCGAAGCTAATTATAAAAGATCATTGCTTAGATTTTCTGTTCTCTTAAAAGCTCTTTTATTGGATGAGTCGTCACCGATTTACAACCATCTCAGAAGAAAAGCACTATAATTATAAAAAGTCTAACCCACTTTTCTATGTTTATACAGAGCAAAGTAAAATTTAATTCTACATTATCTAGGCTTGAGCAACGGTCATCACAAAGTACCATCGTCTTTACATGGTTACAAAAATGGTGTTACAACTCCATCCACACCCAAACCTCCATCGTTATCTTCTGTTACAGATTTTAATCGGAATACTATTCCGGGTTCTCCATCATTATCAACAGAACAGCCAATAACAACGAATATAAATAGTCCAAACGGTTATACAACAACTCTGCCAAATGATTTTACCCAACCATTGTCGATTCCAACTCGATTACAATCGCTAAATTTAATAAATGAAGCATTTAGACGTTTTAGCGCTATTGAAGCCACATTAGCAGCTCAACGTAAACAATCTCAAATGACCTCATCATCCATAAGCTCACATCGTTCGCGTATGAATCCAGCAGGAAATAATTCTACAACTAAACAACAACAACAGCAAAATAATGAATCGACTATGGCTCAGGCACAATCTTAAATGATTATTTCAGATATATTTATATGAATATACTGATAGAGTTTATTCTGTGTTTTTCTTTTGTTCGATCGCTCTCGTTTTTTATATATACATATAGCTATTTTATTGCTTTTCTTCATTCGTCGTCCTTGATGATGAACACAACAAGGAAAATTATTCTTGTTTTTTTCCTTTCTATTTCATATTTTAGAGGTTACATATATATATATATATATATATACATATAATCAATCGGTCATGTCCGGGAATAAGAAATCAACGACAACAATATCAGCCAATAAAAAACGTGAAGAAATATCAAATAAAACATATACAGTTGAACGCTTACTTAAACATCGTAAAAGAAAAGTAATCATTCGACGGAAAAATTTTTTTATTAATCATGATTTTTTTCTTCTCATTAGGGCTCTGTTGAATACTTGGTAAAATGGAAACACTATGATAAGAGTCACAATTCTTGGGAACCTGCAGGAAATATTCTTGATAAGTCTCTTATTGATAGTTATAAAAAACAAACAAAATCTTCATCTCGACGTACTTTATCACCAAAAAAATCTGTACGAAATCAAAACGATGAATTATCACCCACGAAAAATGAGTCTGTTAATAATTCTGATGAACAATTAGAAAAAGAAGATGATAATTATAATAAACAAGAAAAAATGATGAATTCAACTACGATTGATTATTGGTATCCACCTATATGTAACAAAAAAGCAAAAATTGCAATAACAGATGTAACATCGGATAATGTTACAATTACATTTCGAGAATTAATTTGACAACGATTGTCATCTGTTTATTTGTTTGTGTTCTTTTTTATAAAAATTTAATAGAATGTCAGATATATGCGCGGTTTTTATTGTAAAGTATCCATAATATGTTTTTTGTAAATATATGAATATATTCCGAATATATACATCGCATCTTTTACACTGTTGTTCTGACCAATAAAAAGTAAAAATCGACATTAAATCTTTAACACAAACAATAGTAAGTTACTAATCGTGTTCGTTTTAATCAATGGAATTTTAATAGATTCTCATCATGAGTATTCTTATCAAAACGAAAAAAGTTGATTTAGAGCCATGTGAATGAATTGAAATGCTTGAGAATAGATTGGATTAGATATAAATGCCAGGAAATGTTCGAATGAGTTTTCTCACTTGTTTAGATTCATTTACATACTTACACTCGCTCTCCGGTTGTAATCAATTGCACAGGAAAATGATTGACTCGGTTACTACCAAGAAAATAACAAGTGAATCTCACAACAGATACTTAGTTGATGAAAAGAGAAGATAGAAATCGATGCATCTGGGATACTCAAAAGACGTATTCTAGTATAACATATAGAAGAAGTAGAATTAGTCAAATAAATATATCAGGCTACGTAGCATTACATTTTGAAAAATTTTAGCAATGCACGAGAAAAACTTAAAATATAGTCTATTAGAGGATTCATTTGAAAAATGCTATAAATCAATGTTTTTATTTTTTATAGCTTTGCCAGTACTCGAGCTATGTTATTTGATTCGATACACAATTTCTTCTTAAAAAAATACCCTCCTTCGCTGTTTTTATGCAAACTAATGTCTATGTTAATCTTTCATTCACACTTTCTAGAAAAGTGACTACTCGATCAAATATATTAAATATAACATACTGATGAATTGTTTATACATCTATACAGAAAAATGAATAGGTTTACATAAAATAAAATTCTACAATTATTGTTTAGAACACAACGACACTATTAACATTACAGAAAAAAAAGAAAACAGTAAAGAAACATATCTCGTTTAATTCGCAAAAGATTCTTTTCTTCTAGTCCATTATTACGCAAAATAAACAGGATTGTTCTGTATATTAATTATTGATGGTCGATGAGTTGTTGTTGTTGAATTTAATAATGATAATTCTTGTCCTATAGCTACCGGCGTATTTACTGAATCTTGTCGACTGGGATTACTTAAACTAAATTTATGATGATTTGTACAACGATGATATTTTATAATTCCAGTTAATTGTGATTGTTGGCGATATTGAACAGGTGTTGATCGTACTTGGTAGCCAAGCGAATATAAACGATCATTTTCTAATTTATTCATATAATTTCGAAATATATTTGGTTGTTGCCAGTCTGTATTATTTTTCATCAAACATCGATCAAAACTACGAAACATTTCTCGTTGAACTTCAGCATTGATTAATGTATAAATTAATGCAACAATTAAACCCTTAGAAAAAAATAATAAATAGAAAAAAAAATGTAATTTTTCTCTCAATTACTTGAAGTGATAATGATACTGTATGTACAGTAAGATGAATAATTATTAAATTTGGAATCAATAATGGTTTCGTATTCCACATGAATAAAAAATAATGAATGCCAAAAACTGGCAATAAGATTAGAGTTGAACGTGTCAGACGACTAAGAGAAACATGAGTTATAACATATGTTGTGTTTGCTTTTATTGAAACAATATTTATTTTACCTATATTTAGCAAAACGTCTTTGATCCGAAAAAGCTGCTGTCCGATAAGTTTTATTAAGCTTTCTTGCAAGTAATACACATATATAAATAAATATAATAAAATTAAACTAAACAAGAAAATTTTCGAATTAAAACCCAAAATCCTTTATCGTTATTCTAACTAACTTACAATTTGTAATATAACATTGGGCCCATGAAGAATCCAATCATAAGTTGATGGTTCAAACCAACACGTATGAAAATCAGTTTTTTTCATATAACGCGTTGTATACGTAACCATTGTTAAGATAAGTGGAGCCACTGTAAAAACAAGTAAAAAAGAACAACGCTATGCTGTACATGAACGGATTCTTTTTGTTTTAATGAATAAATACTCACACCAACCAATTAATATATACCACCGAACGCGATCTTTATATGCTTTAGCGCGTAAAAGTCGAAACAAATAAAATGCTTCACAAAAAACAAACCAATGTGAAACGCTACTATTGATATAATTCATTAAAACAGTAAATAATTTACAATCGAGTAACTAAAAAACAGAAAAAGGAAAAAAGATAATTTTCATTTTGTCTAGATATGTAATTGGAAATATTTTCTAGAACGATGTGTTTTTTTCTTTTAATGAAAGAAAAAAACTAACTAGATATTCTTACTTCATTTTCATTATAATAAGTCGTTGTTCGATTGCATGAATCTGTACGCTGAAATACATTATGAGCAAAATAACCTCGACTCATATGAAGTTCTGCAATAATTTGTATTGCTGACCGAATGAGGAAAACAAGAAATACATTGACATGAAGAATATTTCGTGAACATTGTCGAAGACGACTAAAGTAATACAATTAGAAATCGTAGTATGTACGACCCTTCGTAGCTATGAGGGCACGAATGTCGAACGCTTTACTATCTTACCTATTTCCAAGTAAAATAAGAATACCAAAAGCAAGAAGAACAATCGAAAGACCATTCGCACAAACAACAAAATATCGTCTTGTAACGATATAAGCGGTAGGTAATGAAAAAGCATTTGTTCCACTCTAAAATTAATCACAAAAGCATTGCTACTGATTGAGTTTCTTTTGCTGTTGCGTTGAAATAAATACACACTGAATTAGAAAGATCAGCAGGTGAACATCCAATACATAAACCATAATTCGCTCTTTCTTCCCATCGAGATTGGTTTGTACACAATCGTGTAGCATAGGCTAAAATACGAGTTTTTCTGTTTTGTATATTTGATGTCAAAGGCATTTCATACCATCTATACTAGCATTAGGAAAAATATTGCTAGGACAAGAGAGTTTACTAGTTGCACCAGGTTCTGTTGGTGGCCAACAAGCAATACGATCAAAAAATGGTTGACAATATGAATCTAAAGAATGTGTAAGATTTAAAAAAAATAGAATTGAAATCATCCCCTTGTTTTCTTTGATATTTACCATGCGTTCCTGATGATGATAGATTGAATGCTGATGTACAAGAATCTGCCATATGTTTAGCAGATGGTAAAATAACTAGATAATGATAATGGTGTTTTCTTTAGAAGTATAAATATGTGAAACTTATTTTACCTTTCATGCTTTGAACTATTATTTCTTATTGATTAATAAGACGAGATAAATCTATTTTTTTCTTGTTCTGAATGTTTGAAAAAAACAAAAATTTATCTATCGTTTTCTTATGGTCTTAAATGTTCGCATTAAATGTTTATCACGTTCACGGAACTCGGCAGGATGAAATTGACAAGATTACAAGTATCACTAGGTGGTCAAAAAATGTTTTGGACGGAAACTAACTTGTTCTTTTGTTCTCTCGCGTGCATTCTTTTCTTCGAAATCAGTTCAAATAGTATGTCCTCGATAGGAATATAATTGTAAAGAGAAAAGAAAAAAGAAAATTACAGAACTAGTAATAGCCAGATAAACATCTGTTTGATTATTGATGCTCAATCTTTTATTATAATTAATTGCATGTTAATCGATATAAATTTTTCGAAAATAAACAATTGTGTGACATTCATTTGTTTTCATGAAACACAATACCTAGCGGGGGCTTTTTATTACCATAAGAATAATGAGAACAAAGCATGACTACACATACATTCAAGCCGTTTGGATAATCTAGTCGTTACATTAATGAAGACAAACAATCCTTTTCTGATAAACTAATATGTATGATGACCACCCATTTTCACGTTTAGAAAAAGCAAAAAGGAACTTGAATTTTGTTGTTAGACCATACGGATTATAGTCAATAAAACTCTGATTAGCTTAGCTTTAAATTGTTTTTCATTTTTCTTTCTGTCTCTTTCTACAAAGATTGTTCGATTCTGTAAGCGAAAGGAATTGTTCATTGATCTCATATAGTTTAGATTATTATTTAACTAATAAATACATTTTGGAATTCAAACACTGCCTATAAAGTTTTTCCTTTAGAAAAAATGTACCAAAACGCCTCCGTTCTTCTAATGAAGTAGAACGAATTGAACTCAAACTTTTCTCGTATGCAATATGAAATATTTTTTAAACATTAATAGTTTCTTATCCGAAGAAAAAAATTTGAAGTAGTGAAAACAGCGTCTAATATCTGTAAAAAAAAGAATTTTGTTTAGTTCAACCAAATATAACATGTCGTGGAAAAATTGCATCAGACATCTTTGATCCTATGACAAATTTTGTTCTGAAAATTTGAAAGCATTCCTAATAAATGTACGGCTAGCAGCATCGCCATTGAAAACGCTTTATCATGTTGTTGATAAAAGTTAATAAATAGAATAATAAATTGTTTCTGAGATAAATCCAAAACACAACTATACCTAACATTATATCTTATTTTAGCTGTGATATTTTCTATTCTATACCTCGAAAACTATATATCCGAGTTCTATACAGCTAAATCTGGACGTCGTTTTATTGTAAAATCTTTTTTGATTTGACCTTTGCTCTATATCTTGTTCTATACGTTTATTCGATTGACTGAAGTTCGATCGACCTGTCCATACTAAAATATTTATTTAAAAAATCAAGAACTCGAAATCAATTACCTGTATTATTCCCGTTTATATCTAGATGAGAGCGCATAGTGTCCCTTTTATGACCGACGAATAACTCTCATGGTATTCGTGTACATCTTGTATTCTATTCTTTTTACTGTTGTGGCCTATTCTTTTATCATCTGGATCGGTAACTATTAACCAGACAGACTCTTACGTTAGTATTCTTGAAATAAACAGTTCATTAGATTGTGCTGCATTTGGTTGTCAAAAGTAGATATTCTTCTGCGTTCGTGGGCTATGATAATTTAATTATGAAATATTGAATTAAAATCTTTATTTTTGATTCAAACAGTATTAGTCAGTAGTCTAGGTCTAGATCTTGACATTGAGTAAAATATATGTTGATTTTATCAGCAACAAATTCTTTTATAATTGTGGAAGTCAACAAGAAATGTTTCAAAATGTAAATAGGCATGATATTATTAAATAGAATACTTGTAGATTGAGTAAGAAAAAAAAGAAAATTTTTTTTAAATATAATTTAAAATTTTTTTCTTTTTTTTTTAAATTTTATTATTTGAGTAAAGTAAGAAGGAAAAGATAATGAAGGTATAGATTAGAAGGATAAGGAAAAGAAATATTTTATTTTAAATTCAATATTATTAAATAAACGCGAGGCCTTTCGAATTGTCTTTATCAAGCGATTTCTATCTAAAATGTATAACTATGTAGGAATGTGTAGCAATGCGACCGTTCGATATGTGGTAATGCATGTATTTTAATTGTACACTTTTTTTTCTAAACTACATAAATATTTAGTAGATCTATCTGTTCGTGTATAAGCCATTATTTTTGTTCTTGTATAGAATTTAAGTCCTTTTTACTGGAATTGATGAATAATAAATAAATAGAATGTATATGTATATGTAAGAGGTGAATAGTGAATTGATTAAATGAATATGTTGAATGAATGTGTAATGGCTACCCATGTCGCACAAACCGATCGAAAACCGTCGGTTAACCGCGGTTATTTAAGCCATTTTAGCGACTTTACAGCGTAAAAACCAACGGTTAACCGGAAAAGTCATCGATTATGTCGCGAGCTGGCGGTTATTTTTCCGGTTAACTGGGAGGTTAACTGCGGTTAACCGATTTTTATAAAAATTGACCGCGGTTAACGGACGGTTTTCCATCGGTTTGTGCGACATGGGTATATATGTCTTGATTTGATTGTTACTGCGAAGATCATATTACACGTGATTTTTGTTTTATAAATAAACGTATACCATTACATGAGTATAAAAAGAATTTTTGTTTTTTACTAGCATCCCACTCCTCCTCTTTTTCCTCTTTTTTTCTGAAAAATTGAAGTTAAAAGGAAAATACTTAATATTTGAGAAGTTTTTCACCATCATTCGCTTCTTATTGCTATTTTCTGTCGCGACAAGATGATAGGTCTATGAGGGGAGCCGGAAAGTTGAGCACGAGGAAAGATGAGCACGGAAAGATAAGCACGGAAAGTTAAGCACTGGAATAATGAGCACCGATAAAATGAGCACAGGAAAGTTGAGCACGAAAAGAAAACTTATAAAGATACAGTATATTGACTGATGAATAAATTTTATTTATATTCTATAAAAAAAAACAATTATAATGTAATATTATTAACGATTGAGTCGAGTTGAGTTAGAATATTTTGATGGGGATTTGAAATTAGATGTAATAGTCGTTTTTCAAAACGTTCATTCTTCTTCTTGCTTTTTGGTACTTGTCCAGATCTTATATGAACTCTTTGAATTTTGACAATTTTTTGTTTGAATTTGAATTTTATAGGGACAATTAATTACATTCTCTCTATTCATGTAGTGTGAATAATTAGATTATTATACAAAATTTGTACTTCTTATATTCATGGAGTTATGTTATATATGATCTAATCAACATAACTTGGTTTATACCTATTCATTATTTTCTCAATTTTTTTTGTTTCGTGCTTATCTTTCCTGTGCTCATTTTATCGGTGCTTATTATTCCAGTGCTTAACTTTCCGTGCTCATCTTTCCTTGTGCTCAACTTTCACCAATCCGTCTATGAGTATAATCAATGTAACTAGAGGTAAAACCTTCTATAATGCACATGTCCTTGTGCTGGACATCTCATGGTTTGACAAAGCAATTTTGCCAAAGTGAAGTTCTGTATTGTGAACACTAATTATGACTTAAAAGAAAATATCGGATGACTATAAAAGATCATACAACGTGATGACCCTTCTTTATTTATAAGAATCATGCCTAAATAAATTGGATAGTAATGGAAATTCAGTAAAAACGTAGCTGAAGCAAGGCTCATCGGAAACAACATTTATTTGTACAATATGTCGTACTGATGATCTAGACTGTTCTAACAAAGGCTGGAAAGCTGTTGCACATCACATGCAAAATGAAAAACACAAAAACAATTCATAGCTTACCTTTTCAATATCGAAAACAACATCTTCCACGTCGTCTACACATACCCAGGTGAAAGAAAACGGCCTGAAACGGCATACAAACGATGTAAAACGGACTGACGGATTACGGCGAAATAGGGTGAAAATTAATGCCGTTTTATGTCGTTTTATAGCAGTTTCAGGCCGTTTCCGATGGTCTTTCAGACGGCAGGATGATCCTCCTGGGTTACTATTCAACTAGTTGATCCTAATAAACCATTGTTATTCGGTGATCAAGTACCACAAGCTGAAATTTTATGGGCGCCAAAGTCTGTTCAAAATGCATTTATTTACAAAAAGTCTGATGACGTCGGTAAATTATTTCGTACTATGTTTCAGGACTCAAAAATTGCTCAGAAATTTTCGATTCAACATTCAAAAATGTCTTATGTTATTTCACATGGTCTTTGACCGTATTTTCGTGATCTGTTGATTAAAGATATTAAAAATTGTGAAGGATTTGTTCTTTGTTTCGATGAACAAACAAATAATCAAAACAAGAAACAACTTGTTTTATATTTTCGATATTGGAGTTCATAAACAGGACTCGTTGTTACCAGATATTATCGTACAATTTTGTTAGATCATGCTCAAGCAAATGTTGTTGTTGATGGTATTTTAGGTGCTTTTCGCACTGATGGTATCGATATCAGCAAGTTATTAATGTTCAGTCGAGATAATCCAAATGTCAATAAAACAGTTGATAAAATGATCAATGATGCTATGAAAAAAGTTAATGCTGAACTATTAAACATTGGTACTTGTAATTTACATGTTATTCATAATGGATTTAGAGCAGGTATGGACAGTGTCACTAAAATTAAACTATGTTTAACTGGGTGCGTTACTTTAAAGGGACAACGGAAACGATCTGGGGCGTTGAGAACTTCTGTATGAACATTTGGTCGTGGTTTCAAAAATCACCTGCTCGACAAGAAGATTTTGAGAATATTGCAGATGAATTAAATGATGTCATCGAAAAACCAATTTTATATTTTTCAAGTACACGATGGGTTTTACTCGGAAAAGTAATTGATCGAGTTCTTAGTAAGTAATAAAACACAGCACATCTCCCCTTCCAATGTTTTGCTCTTTTTAGAGCAATATCATATGTTTCGTGAATATTTTCTGGTTTATTTACCATCAAAACAACAGAAACAAATACAAAGCAATTCTTGTTATGATAATATTAAAGAAGTATAAATGTCGAACATATCAAAAATTCGATTAAATTTTATTTTATTTTTATGCCAATCCATCTTTGATCGATTTTTGACGTGGTTTCAGAAAGAAGGACCACTTGTTCATTTGCTTTATGATGAATTATGTGATTTATATCGTACTGTTTTATTATACTTTCTGTCACCTGAAAAACAACTAACAACAAAGAAGTTACAGATTGGTAGGTTGACACTCATCAGACTCCGATAAGATTACTGCATAAAAGAAAAATCCAACAATCGAAGATGTTATCTTCATATTTCTTGGTTTTCTTTACTTTAGGAGAGGAAGCACATCGACTTTTAGTGGACGTATCCGCATCAGATCGTGTGACATTGTTTCACGACGTCAAATTGATATATCATGCAATTGTTGACAACTTGAAAAAACATCTTCCATTGAAAAATACATTTTTAAAAGATTTACATGTACTTGATTCTGCATCGAGAACAAAACCAGATTCAGCTGATACAATGATTCGTGTTGGAAGAGCAATACCAAAACTATTAAGTGATGCTGAAATAGATCGTATTCGTCATGAATTTATGATGTATGCAGCTGAAACTATTGATCAATCTTGGTATATTAAAAATAAATATCACGATTCAGATGGTAATAATCATACAGAGTATCAACAAATTGATTATTATTGGAATAAGACATGATCATTGACGACTAGTTTTGGATTACCGAAGTATCCAACATTGTCTGAAATCGTTAAAAATATTCTCATTATATCACATGGAAATTCGGATGTTGAGCGTGACTTTAGTATTAATGAACATATTGTTGTCATTATCTTCTATTAATGACCTTCGTTCAACATGGGTTGCAATAAAATTTTATGGTGTAGGTTCACCACATCGAGTACCCATCAAGATTGATATGATTCGTGCTGTACAAAAATCGAAATCGGTTTATAATCAAGAACAGTTATCATTACATGCTTTGAAAAAAGTGGGTATTATTGATGCACAAGCTGTAAATGCGTTAATTGGAGCTGGTGATGAACAAGTTAAATTAATCTCAGATGAACTTTTCAAAATAACCGACGAATTATTAAAACTTCAAAGTAAAAAAGAAAATATGTTCTTTCTCACGTACAAAACAAAAAGCAAACGATGATAACAACAGCGAATGATCAGTTTTAAAAGAAATATTTTTATTTGTTTAAATTTAATAAGATTAATTGTAGTAATTTATGGTTTTGAAACTTTACTTTTTGGTGCCATTTTTTGCGATTTTCTTGTTTTGTATCATGTACATATGAAATGAAATAAAACTATATGTGAACTACTAAGGGGTTCTTTGACAAAACGCATCTTTCTAAGTAGACATTAAATAGAACCGATATGTTGTCGACTGCACGTCATTTTTGCTTCAGCACTAATATTTCTTGTAGGGTCGAAGGCTGAAAAGCAAATCCTCTTTTTCTACAATGCTTGGTGGGATGCCAGGCCTTTTATGAATAGAACTCATCAACCTTAATCATAGTAAAATATTTCCTTGGAATTCCATAGTCCTGATCCCGTACCGGCGGGCAGCAGACAGGATTTTGATTCTGATTTTGCCGGGTTCGGGACAGTTCCGCTGAAATCTATCGTTTTGACTTTGATAAATCATTTCCAAATTTTTTTCTTCCAAATTTTTTTCATAGGACCATACGGTCTAACACCAATCATAGTCATAAAATAAGCTGAGAAACGAAGAAGATTTAGTTTAATTTTAAATATTTTAATACAATCATGAATTCTAAGAGCTCGAATAGTTTCTCTCTATATCCTATATGACGTTGATATTGATACTGCATTTATGAATCAAAAAAGGACGTAGTTTATTTGTTCATTGATGATTTGTATGATCCAAGCTGGATTAAAGGTTTAACGACGGCAAAACTGGTGGAAACTAATCACTTGATGTAAAAAATAAAATCAGATGTTTAGTGTCCTTCCCAGGGCGAACAATACGGACCGTATAATGGGCGCAGTATTACGGACCGTACGATGCTTACATTTGCGTCGTATACAGTCAAGATTTCACAGTATATGGCTCCCCGTTTTACGGTGCTACAAACCAGTCTCGGTTTACGGCCGTATTTGACCCATAACTAACAGCATTACAGTCCGTAATACTGCGCCCATTAATACGGTCCGAAACGGAGTTCCGTTTTGATCGACCTGGGTTCTGTTAGTTTGTCTCTCTCTTCCTCAGTATCGAAAGATTCATTTTTCGAGTCTCGCTTCTTATTTCTTTATCTGAACGTAACAAATTTTAATTTAAATTAATCTAACTACTTTTGAGATCATTTTTTCTGAATCAGACAAAAGTAAATTTTTGAATGTCATCAAGCACTTCTGAAGTTAGAAGAAATAGGCTATTGTAAAACAGTCTGATCCGATTTTGGTAGTATCAGGTTTTCCAAATAATTTTCGCCAATTGTCGGCTCGTAAACCTAAGAATATTTTGGGAAGAGCGTAGCATCAAACTCGTATTACTATTACTTATGGCTGGTTGTTATCTTTCAGCTTCTTCAATTACTGCACTCAATGAGACAAAATAATGATCATATTGATCAAGTGATACTAATAAAATATGGTTTATTTTTCGTGATGATACTTTATTTCATATTGANTTACACTTCAAATAAATAGCCAAACTTATTCCACCCAACCCACCAAATCCAAACAGTTTGCGTTTGGTGCATGTCTAGTCCTTTTGAACACTGCATGATTGATTGAAAACTTCGCTTCATTATGTAATTATTAGATGAAAGCACAGAGAAATTTTCAAGAAACCCGAAAACAACAGTTACGGGACTAATTTAATTCAGAGCCATCTACATATGCGATAAGTTACTCACAATTTTGAGAAGAATAAGACAAGATTCCTGAGTACTTACACCGTTGGCGAACGTTCGTAGATGCACTAATCTAGAATTCTAGGCGTTAAGTTTGAATAAATTCTTCGTGTTATAATAAAAGTTGACACATCAAGTATAAATTGAAGACTTCGAAAAAAGCCTTCAACTTCTTAGTGTTTATACACAAAATACAGATATGTAGTTATGTTCAACTGTCTGATGAAAAGAACCTTAGTGCAGCATTCTCCAAAACCATGTTTGCTTAAATAATAAATTTTCCGTAAGCAATGAAACAGCGACACATGCAGGCGAGCGGTTAGTCGGTCGTTGGCGCCACTCACAGGTAGCCGTTGTTAAATTGAGAATCAATTCCACCACAAGATGCCTATAGCCTATTCGTAATAAAATCCAATATAAACATACGATACATCTACCACTATCTACATCATCGAATGATTCTCTTGAAAACATTTCCGACAAAGAATTTCTATCACGAAAATGGGACGATCTAAACAACTCCTAATGCATTATAAACTTGCTTGAACTATGAAAGATTATTAAGTATTTAATATTCCATCCAGCGACAGCCGTTATCTTATTTGAATCAACTATATTTATTTGTTTAGGATCATAATCACTAATAACGTCGTTGTGGTGCTTCTAAATGCTTTCGAAATACCAGTCACCCGTCAGTTGCTGGTCCCTTAGTTTTACTTTTTCAAAAGCTCATGTGTTCATTCTGTGCAACCCTCTTTGTTTATTAAAAGAATAACAAAATGTTTTTGAAAAACTGCACTTCAAATCGAATAACTCCGCCTCAAAAACATTCGGTCAGCCCTTATAACAAACTATTCTTTTCCTAAAAAAGTCTTTCTCTCCCCTAAAAAAAAGCAAAAGTAGAGGGAATAACGGAACATTTTCAACCTGAACAACTAAAAGTTTATTTTAGATTTTGCAGATGATAGAATGCCTGGAAGTAATTTGATGATTTATTTTATAGATACATTTCATTATTAAATCTAAAATAGGTCTTTTTCCTTATGGTGCTTCAACACAAGAAGAAACAATTTGTTATAATTCGAATACATATCGAGCTTTACTTGATTTTAAATATCAAATGTTTGATGGAGGTTTTATGATTCCAGAATTTGGTTGTTTATATATTAAAAATGTGAAATTTTATCAATTAGTTAATCCTAATGTTAATAAAAATGTCGATATAATTGATGCTGCATGTTATGATTTAACAGAAGTACATGGATTACATATTAAAAGTAAAGAAGATAAAGATCTCGAAAGTTGTACGAAAAACAAATTTGAAACAATAATTGCTTTTGAACAAGCTAATAGTAATGATAATGGAGAAAATAGTTCCTTGATTTTAGGCTCAATCGGATGTGGAGCTTTTCAAAAGGATATTAAAACTATTACTGAATTATGGGAGAACATTTTATCAAGCCCATTAAATGAAACTTTAAAAACTAAACAGCATCGTGCTTTTGAAGAAATTTGGCTTCGTAGTGGAAAAATGATAAATTAGAAACTTTTATATTTTATGTTTATCATTTTCGTTGACTTGATAACGTTTTTCAATGCTTTTAAATTTATATAACGTATTAATAAATTTAATCAAATCGTCTTGTATTTCAAATATTTATTCGTTTATTTTCTTATTTTTGATTTTATTGGGGCCTTCGAAACATCCATGTCTGAAAGTAGTAACCAGAAAATTTTAGCTTTTAATATCGTTCCTTCGAAAAGTTACATGGGCACAAAGTTGAGCACTGTCTTATTTCTTCGAGAAAAGAAGCAGTAAAAATTGCTCGTTCTAGTTATGCCTGTTGGTGTTTCAATAGACCAAACAAATATTTAAAAGAATACACTACAAGATAGGTGATTCTGAGCTGAAAAGGGATTGATATTTAAATTATTGTATATCACTTACCTTTTTGGGTTATTCTGTACAACAAGTATGAGCACTGACAGAATTTTTCAATGTTTCACGACTACTTTTATGCAGTATATTATATCTCATCTCTTCAATTTAAGAGATTCATGTTAAATTTTGATTCTGCACAAAAACATAAGAAATATTCTAAAATGAAGAGTAATACTGGGTCCGAAAAATGTCTAACATTGCTTTTCACCTAGTGAAAAGCATACCCTATTGAAAAACAATCTTTGAAGCTGTCTTACTGTCTTTCACTCATGAAAATTTTAGTCTCAGAGAAACTAGAACTTCATCCTGAAAATAATGGTAGAGATAGCTCTTTCGAAAACGAAAAAAGATTTCGATCCCTCTTCGTGACTGAGAGATAAGTACAGGAATAACGAAAAATTTTGAAAGAAAAAGTTTTTTCTCATAATTCAATAGTAATCGTCTCAAACAATAAAAGGTTGAAAATCTGATCACAACTGTATATTGTAACCCTAACAAAATTGATTATTTTACGGTAGAGTTCAGTTCTTGATGTCTACCTGCAACGCATTTAGCTCAAAGTGTAGTATGAAAGTAGACTACTTATCGTCATATATAAAGATAAATGTTACGGTTACAATATACGAATGTGATCAGATTTTCAATCTTTATTGTTTGAAGCGATTACTGTTGAATTGTGAGAAAAAAAGTTCTTTTCGGAGTCGGGTCTGGTTTCGGAATCAAAAATGCGACTCCACTGATTACTAGTACTAAAAGTTTTTTTTCGGTCGTGCATGTCGGCGCACACTTCTATTCATTGCTACTTCTTACCCATTTCCGTTATCTTTGTGCAGAAAACTTGAAGTTCATATAGTTTTCGAAGATCTTATGATCAAAGTGAGAACTAATCAGAAGCATCTGAGACTTGTAAAATTTCATAAAGTAAATCTTTGATAATAGAAAGCGTTTATTTTCATTGAAAATGCATTAGCAGCGATAGGAAGCTTTTTTTGTTTAAAGAAATTTTATTGAGAACTTTAGTTTTTCCATACCCAGGTGAATGAATCCCATAACGAATTCGATCGGATCCGATTCTAGGAATGATTCTCCTGGGGATATGCGTGAGAGTATGTGTGAGCTAGAACAGACCTGTAAGTGAGTTTGGTTGCAGAAATACTTTGTTTGTGTCTGCTGAGTACAAAAGGAAAAGTGAGTACTTCTTGAAGTAAATCATATTTTTTGCACGATTATCTTCATCAAAATGCTAACCATTCCATGGATAATGAAGTCCTCTATCCAACACAAGCTGTAGAGTAAATCAGAACTGAGAATACTCGAATATCGTACTAGCTTTACTTGTGTGTTTTTTCCTGTTTAAATTCACTGCTAGCGTGTTTATCATCTGCAATGTTTTACTTTCGATAAGTGTGCAGTTGAGACTTGATCAAATAAACTAGAAAAAAATAAGGAAGATAAGAACAGTAAAATGTTGATATCTTCCAAAAGCAGCATACGAGTTACTGAAGAAAATAACAAACAATCTCTCAATATGTAAAACTTGTTAAAGTCGACACAAAAAGTCTCATTGAAAATTTTACGACTATTGTTGGTTGACACAATTTGACTGTGGTGAGTGATTTATCCAGATTATCGATACAGTTTATCTAATATTTGGATATAAGGAATATCTTACGCTCTTATTAGATGATCATCTTTCTTTATGGCATGGTGTTGTGTGTAATTTACAGGATTACTTAGCTATTTTTTGCAAGCGTGAGTCTTTTTATATAAACGATATGATAATTTTGAGACTCCTTGAAGAGATCAATCGCTTTTTCTTAGCTACATCTTGGAATATAAAGAATCGCCAATTCTTCGAAATTATGTGACACCGAGTTGAACACGTATTCCATCAGGATAGCTTTACTATTTAACAGTGATAGTGATTACCGATCTCTTTTGCATACGACAAGGAGATCTATCCGATCATTTAAATAGAAGTTCGAAAACATAAACGCATGCTTTGTCGAAATAGTTGATATCTTTCCTCCAATGAACTGCTCTTAGAATTTGATGTATTCAAAAAGAAATAGATCAATGTTGCAATGAAATACACGTAGCTATGTACGGAGATTTTATTCGTTAGTCAATATTTGATAAAATAATTTTTGTAAGATTTCGATCGCAAATGTTTCTATAATCAACGGTATTATTTTCGTCAGTGTATGTTCTGTAATATTTTTCTTTGAAAGATTTTTTACTACCTAGTGGAATATAACCAGTATCATAATTAAAGTAATTATTATCCTGACGGGCAGCCACATACGAATTCCTCACTTTGTCTTTCATGTTCCTTTATTCCAGCAGAGAAAACACAATTTTAGTAAAATAGATTTTCATATACTTTACATTGAACGATCTTTTATTCTCTATTATCTGTTGTATTACGATTATCAAATTTTCCATGATAGTCCTTGAACTTTTCTCGCGGTTATTACAACAAACTCTGCAGATATAAAATAATTTCACATATATTCTAATCAGTTCATTATAAATGAATCCATGGGCGAAGAAATAAATAAATAACTTAGCACTAATCAACACAATGCAAGTGTTGACTATCAGTGCCTTGCATGGAATATCATAAATAAAGACTAACAAGAACTAGAAATTTGTAAGAGACATTTGATTGATTAGATTAGTATAGTGTAGCTGAACGGTATGTGTGGGAAAATGTTTGATGTTTAGAAAACTGTGAAATGTTTTTTCTGAATTCTGAAAAATCAACGAATTGTAGCACAGTTATTCAGCGACAGTAGCATATACTATGGAAAAACTGCATAATGACTGTCTGTTGCCATTTGAATATTAATTATATTATGACACTGAGTTCCCTATTCAAAAACGTATGCATAGTCGTTTTTGATATATTGAACAGCTTGATAGTTCCCGTTAATATGATGATTGATATTAAATTGGCAAACAACGATCATCACGACCATGAATCACGTTATATAATCGTAAGTAAGAAACAGTCAAGAAATATACATAAGTGAGAGGTAATTGAGTTCGAAAAAGTATTCTTGGAAAATAAAATCACTATTTTACCATTTCAATAGGCTCCAGTCCGCAACTTCAAGACAAATATACTAAACTAAGGTTGTGGTTGCTAATCTTTTTTTTATCGTTATTGTAATTTTTATTCAATACGAGTTCATGTTCTAAAAGAAAAATTCCACGCGCTGTAGTCTCCTTGTTTGTACAACATGGCTAACAGATATGAATAATTCTGATTCTCAAGTGTTACCATTCATGAAAAAGATATTTCTGATTACTTTTTTTTAAACTCATCATTCAAAACTAAATGCATATATATGTGAGAAAGTATATAATGCCATGTAGTCACTATATATGAGCTGAAGTTTTTGTATAGGAAATCTAGTTGCTGAACGAATTCGGTCAGTTTAAGAGTAGATATTCTATTCGAATTTTTCGATGATGTTATTATTTATGCTGTGCATCGTAAAAAAGAGATGGCATTACGCAGAATGTGTCATCAGTTTAATTACTAGATACTTGAAGTTGGTGAAGAAGTAATTTCTTTTTGTTTTCAATTTGATCATTTCATATTTTCAGATGATATCAAGTAGTTTCTACGAATATATCGATAGAGAGAGCATTGATTCAGATCTTATATGCTCACTTTGCGATAATCCTTTTATTGATCCAATTGTGACTCAATGTGGCGATACTTATTGTCGTCTATGTATTGAAAAAGATATGGGAAATGGTTCTCATTGCCCATCGTAGTCGTGTAATCAATTATTGAGTACTGACCATTTGACCCCTCCGTCGCGTCTTGTCGTCTCAATGCTTGATAGACTTAAAGTCCGATGCCAGCTTTGTGAGAAATCAAATATAAATAGAGGAACCTTTGATGAACATATAAAGACAAGCTGCCCTGAATGCCTAATAGATTGTCCAGGGAAGAATATTGGATGCCAATGGTTTGGATCGAGAAACGAACATGATGAACACATGAAAACGTGTTTATTCGAAAAATTAGGACGAATGGTCGATATCTTGTATAAGGTTATTGAAAACCAAAGTTTGGATATAGAAAAGCTCCAAAAAGAAACACAACAGCAAACGACAGAAATC
>CAJNYU010000444.1:0-61525 GCA_905331475.1 Rotaria socialis | reverse complement strand
TATTCAACCTCTTACAAAAAGCTACGTGCTAAATGTTGGACATTTTTTTGATTTGCAATAATGGAAGAAAAAACATTTTTTCAATGAGATATAAAAACGTTTGTCTCCTTCGTTAATTATAAATATTGTGACTTACCGTAGGCATCAATTTTTCGGCTGTTCACTCGGCTTAAGAATGATAATACCAGCAGTAGTAAAACAGAATAAAACATGTTTCGTCGGTATGTCAGCATTTATCAGAAATGGTTAAATTAAATAATTGACGCAAGTTTCTGCATAGCATGCGAGGCTTTATACATATCATCTCCATACACAGTTTAAGTATACCCTTTACGTCAACAACGTTTTCTTATTTTCTGTCATCGAAAACAAAATATGTCAAAACGCAAATTATATGAAACGGACTAATTAGTATAGACTTCCCAATGGACATACCATGGTTACACTGTTATTGAGAATTCCATAATATTTTTCCTGTTGACTGGGTGTGGGTGTGAAGTGTTGGTTTGGAAGGAAGAAGAACATCACGGGCGCACCCACACCGCCACCTCTATCGCCTAGGGGAATTCGAAAAATTGTTTTTCAAAATTTATTTATTTAAAGTTATTATAAATAGCAAGACAGTTGTGCTGATTACAAATATCCTCATCGCGATTCTCCAGAATTTACACTGGCTTGAATTTCGAGTTTAACATATACTCTGATTTTAGGGTCCAAATCTGGCTTTTGACTATCCTATATCGCATGATTTGACCTGTAAAATGTCTGAAACAGTTTCTAGGATGTGTTATTTTTTCAGCTGTATTCGAATCTGAATGAATAAAAACGAATTAGAAACAATTAGCCCTTCGAAACTGCGAAACATGTGCAGAATCAGGCTATGACAAACGGAATGGACCCTATTAAAGTGCTCTTCTTTAGGGGGAAACATCGTACTTTGAGGTACTTCTGAGTACTTCGGGATATTTTGATGTACTTTTGTACTTTGAGGAGTCAAAGTACGATGTTTCCACCTTGTTTATAACACAGAAAAGAACATTATGGAACTTGAAATTGCCAAACAAGCATAGTTTGATGATATTCGCCAATTTTGACGACACGAGGAAAATATGAACAGTCCCAATATATTTCCAATAACTCCTAGAATTACTGAGACACAACACAAAGTGTCAACAAGTTGAACTTGAAACGTCGAACTATCGATTTCACAATAAATCAGAGAATTTGTTTTATTATGCGCCATCATACGTTAGTTCATCTAGAAATACACAGAGAAAAAATGAATATTATTTACTAAAATAGCATTCTACGTGAATTTCTAGAAGAAAACAAAGTATATCTCAATACTTCATTCTGTCATCAAATGTCGACATCGTTCTTTGCATATGATGTAGTTTTATCGTTAGATTCGTTTGGGAGTCTCTAGAAAAAATATGTTAAGACAAAACAATCGAAAAATTATTTGACACAGACTAAGGACAAAAGATTTAAGATTTTTCCAAAAATAATATCCAATATGCTCTCGTAACGACACGACTTGATTTACTCAAGATAAAAAGCGATGCATACGGAGACAAATCTGACAAAAGAAATAATTAATGCAAACAGCGCTTACTTTAAAAATGGATGGATTATATAGTACTTTCAATACTGCCTATGAATCAATAAACAGCGAAAGCGTTAAAGACATCTTACGATTTTGTTGCGACAATAGAAAAATGTTTCTTCATTTAGCAATCAAAATAAAATTCCTCCGCATAGTAATTTGTCTAAATCTATAGTATACCGGTGGGCATTATGTGTTACTAAAGCTCGAGTAATTTCTGCAGCCAATAATTCTGCTTGCATAAAATATCTTATTGCACTCAATCCTAAGTCATAGTCCACAAACATTATCACCTATTTCACACGTCAACCACTCATGAATTGTTACCCTCAACTTACATACATGCAGATTTTTCTTCAACAATTCTTATAGCAGCTAGTATAATATAGTCTAACGCTTTGTAAAATACGATCTGAAACGAGTGTTGAAGTATATAGGATGGAAATTTGGACCCCCCCCAGACCGAGACAGAGAAATTAATTAATTTCTCTATAATGGTCTGAGATGGTCTCTAGAGACTCCATACATGATAATACAGACTGTAACAAAGAAGCTCTACAGACCATCACAGACCGTGGTAGACGGATTCCAGAAAAGGAGCTTCATCGTGTTTCACATTTTAATCCCACAGGGATTGCGGCAACAGCGTTTTTACTCTATATTAGCTCAATCTAATATTTTTACGATATTGACCGACTATCTGTTTTATTATACAAATATAATTTTCATCGGAGAAAATTTTCGTTTTTCAACGAATTTCTTACGGCAAAATAATGAACTTTCTATTTATATAAAAAAATTGATTAACTGTAAACTAATCCAAAATAATCGCTTAGATTGTATTGTTGCTTTTCAAATGACACATTTTTTTTCCTTCTAGAATGAAGTTTTTATGTCCCTTTTACAAGTCAATACAAAGGTCATTGTTCTAGCTGGATCTTCGTAGGAAAAAAATAACTCACTATTTTCATAGGCTATTCCGTTTGCTTGAGATAATGATAATTAATTTTTATAAATATCTTGTATACATCTTCAGTAACAAATATGGGTATGGCAAATCAATTTATTTGTGAAGTTGAATCGTTTTTGTGGAACTGCCATGATATTTTCGAAGAAAATGGTGTGTAGTTTTTAATGCGACGTCTTTTTAATTCTCGCCAACCTTCTCTGTTAGAGGTATTAATGAGTTTCTCGTTCTGTTAATTAAGAACTACACCAGTTAACTTGCTGCTTCATTCTTATTTTCATCGCATATTATACGAAAAAAAGGAATATTTGTTCATGGCAGACACTGGCAAATAAGTCACTGCCCTGCCACATGAATGGGTAATAGATGCTGCCCTCAATATAGGGCTAAAAAAAACAGGTAACTGTTTACAAAAGATCTTTCAATTTCACTATTTTGAATCTGCTTAGTTATTCTAAAAAATATATGTGAGTTCTACACTTTAGTCCTGAAGGGAATGCACTAAAAAGCTGTTCAGTAGTACATTTTTGCTCTCGTTGGAAATAGCATAAAAGTATCATTTTCTCATACATAAAAGACAACTTGACTCACCTATCTCTGTTGGGTAGATGTACCTATGACATATGAATATGCATATGCTCTTATTTATTATGTTTTTTCTTTCTTTTACGAGTCGCGATCTTCAAAGTTTTGGAAAGAAAACATGTCGTTCGAAAATTAGACACAATCTAACATTTTTATTTTTTCTTCGATTAAAAGTAGTCATTAGTTTAATTAATTAATAGCTGAATAGTTACACTCTTATCATCAAGACTTGTCAATGAGTTAAATATAAACGTACTTCGCTTTAATCCTCAAAAGAATAAGACACACCATAATCAGTCTAGTTTTGTTTTTACATTATCGTACATTAAATCAGTGAACAAACTGTAGAGAAAATTTAAAAAATCTACGAACGTTGATCTTCCATCGAGCATCATTTGCAGTTATCGTTAAGACATTAGACACTGATAAAGTTGGTAAAAGTTTTTGTTGTCAAAGTTCGTAATGCATGTGATTATATTTGATATTTCATTTGTTTTAAAAGCAATATGCTTCAATTGATTTTAACAATTACCCGATGAACAAACATGTAGATCACTTTGATATAAATTTCTTATCTAAAATAATTCGAAGAAAACTTCCGTTGAATTCAATTGCAAGCAAATGATGATCGTCATTCATTATTGAATATTTTTTTCTTTTCAATCTAAATTGATTATTATTTTTACAGTAAAATCTCCCTTAGTGGACACTCTCTTAAGTGGACACCTCGCATAGTGGACACTTTCTTTTCAGTCCCTTTCATGTCAAATACCTCTCTATAGTGGACATTGATTTGAATTAATAAAACATTCTTTGATGAATACGATTAAACACATACTATATCATTGGTATTCTTTGACGACACATAAAAGACAGAAAAATGAATCACCCGTCTTGTTGAATCGATGAAAAGTAAAAAGAAAACAATAGTGACATTGCTTAATTTGTCTCGCTTGTTCTATTTGTCTTATTTCTGACTGTCGAGAAAGAAAAAGGAGCATAATGTCTCACCGAAAAGCATTAACTTTGGAAGAAAAAATTGCTTTAATCAAGGATAATCAAAATGCTCATGGTTTATCAGTTTGCGAACTGACTGATAATTATAAAATATCAAAAAGTAGTGCTGCCAATATTCGTCGTCGAAGTGAAGAACTTTTAGCTGATTATTCTTCGAATTGTAATAAAGGTATTAAACGCAAATTCAAGGACGAAAATAGACAAAAAAATCGATGAACTTGTCTTCGAATGGTTCACTCAACAACGTGCTAAACAAATTCCTATTTCTGGCCCCATTTTACAAGAAAAAGCAAGGCAAGTTGCTGAACAATTAGGTTATACGTCAGAAACATTTAAAGCATCAAACGGTTGGCTTGAAAAGTTCCGCAATCGTCACGCTATTTCATTTCGAACAATTAATGGTGAAAGTGCTTCAGTGGATAATTCCACAGTCGAGGAATGGGCTCAGCGACTTTCAACAATACTTGATGGATTTGATGAAAACGATGTTTTCAATGCAGATGAAACGGGTTTATTTTATCGTGCAACACCTGATCGCTCATTGGTCTTATCCAAGGAAGAATGTAAAGGTGGAAAAAAGAGCAAAGAAAGACTCACAGTTTTACTGTGTTCGAATTTGGCTGGGTCGGAAAAATTAAAACCAGTGGTAATCGGTAAGAGTATATTCATTAATTAATCAATAATTCATATAGTTTTTATTTTATTTTAGGCAAAAGTCAACGTCCTCGTTGCTTCAAAAAAATTACTACGTCGAAACTACCTGTCACCTGGCTGTCAAATCGAACTGCTTGGATGACCTGTAACTTATTTACTGACTGGCTCATCACCATTAACAATCAAATGAAAAAAAAGAATCGAAAAATTCTTCTTTTCATCGACAATGCTCCATGTCACGTAATTAATCATGATTTATCAAATATCAAAATTGTCTTCTTTCCTCCAAGTACCACGTCCAAGTGCCAACCACTTGATCAAGGTGTTATTCATTCGTTTAAATGTTATTATAGACAAAAATTAGTTAAACATATAATTGCTCAATGTACTCTAGCTCAAACTGCTGATCAGATATCAATTACTGTCTTAGATGCAATTAAATGGATTGATTTATCATGGAAAAGTGTTACGGAAAATACAATTAAAAATTGTTTTCGTGCTGCTGGTTTTATTCGTTCTTCTTCTACGCCTTCATCGTCTATGACGAATATGGATATTATTGTTGAAATTAATATAGAATCAAACAATTCTGATAATCCTTTATAACAACTTCATTCGTTATTAGTTCATCTTCGTATTGGTGGTTCACAGTTAACAGCTGCCTAGTTTGTAGGCATTGATTCCTGTATTCCAACATTTAACGAATGGAACGATTCTGAACATCTTAAAACTTATATCCAAGTTACTCAAGATGATAACGAAGAAGAAGAAGAAGAAGCTCTATTAGAACAACCTCCAAATTTATCTGAGGCACTCGAAATGATGAGAAAACTTTATCTTTTTGCTTCTATCGAACAACCCCAGTTTCACAATTTTATATCTGATCTAGAATCGCAATTAATTGATATCTATCTTGATTCAAAAGCGGTTAAACAAAGTTCTATTACAGACTATTTTTCTCATTGCTGATTTTTCTATTTTTGTTGTTTGTTGTTTGTGAAAATAAATTAATGAACGAAAGATCGATAAGTGTAGTAAATTTGATTATCTTACTCATAGTACTGTGCTCATTCAAAAGCCCGTGTTCCATCGAAATATTAAAAAAGGAGACTTACCCTCTCTAAAGTGGACACCTCTGTATAGTGGACACTTTTGGAAAGTCCGAAAGGTGTCCACTATGTGGAGGTTTCACTGTAAATTAATTTCATTCTGTTTCTAAAACTCTAGAGGTTGTTATAATGATATCAAATTACAATGCAATTATAACTTATTTTCATTTCTGTTTTACATAAATTAAAAACAAAATAACTTATAACTTCTTTTCATTTAGATTGTTCACAAAAACTATTCGACGAAATTAAAAATTAAAAACTAAAATAAATATGAGGTGAGACGAGATGAGAATGAGCGATTGAGTTGAGTCGAAAAAATGATTATTATTCCGGACGAAATATTAAAAGTTAAAATTTATTTTTAACGCAAAGAAAAGAAGAGCCACTCATTGTTACTGGAAACGGCGAAATAGTGTAGAACTAGGAAGGCCTTTTCATGTACACGAGGTCACTGTCGTCGTATTTGTGCGTCATACCCTGTGTACATTCCCCTACCAGTCTGGCGTGGTCCACTCTATGTGTACTCGTTTCATGACCATGGGAACTCTTTCTGGTTGCGCGCGCGACTAGTGAATATTAGTTAATAATCATTCAAACTATTTGATTAAGCGGACATACTAGAGAAAACAAACATTTACAACTTCTTTTTCACTGCTGCTATACTATTCATTACGTTCTTAATGCTAGGATGTGTTGAAGAAAGTGACTTTTGTTTAATACTAAGTGCCTTTTCTAGATAGGAAAGTGCTTTCGAGCATTCACCCATGTTGTAATACACTAGACAAATGTTGTTGTAGGAAGTAGCCAAAGAGGGATGATTCGCAGGTAGAGATTATTCTTCTATTTTGAGTGATTTTTCGTAAAACTCAAGTGCTTTCGAGTATTCACCCATGTTGTCATACACTGCACCGATGTTGTTGTAGGAAGTAACTAAATTGGGATGATTCGAGTGCTTTCGAGTATTCACCCATGTTGTCATACACTGCACCGATGTTGTTGTAGTCAGACGCTATGCGAGGATGATTAGCAGGAAGTGATTGTTGATTGATTTTATTTGCTCTTTCGTAATATTTAAGTGCTTCCGAATATTCACCCATGTTTTTAAACATACTACCGATGTTGTTGTAGGATTGAGCGAAATCTGGATGATTCGAAGGCAGAGATATTTCTCTGATTTTGAGTGATTTTTCGTAAAATTCGAGTGCTTTCGAGTATTTACCCATGTTTTTGTACACTCCACCGATGTTGTTGTAAGAACTAGCCAAATCGGGATGATTCGAGGGCAGAGATATTTCCCAAATTTTATTTGATTTTTCGTAAAATTCGAGTGCTTTCGAGTATTCACCCATGTTGTCATACGTTGCACCGATGTTGTTGTAGGAAATAGCCAAATCGGGATGATTCGAAGGCAGAGATATTTCCCAAATTTTATTTGATTTTTTGAAATACTCAAGTGCTTTCGAGTATTCACCCATGTTGTCATACACTGCACCGATGTTGTTGTAGGAAGTAGCCAAATCGGGATGATTCGCAGGCAGAGATTTTTCGAAGATTTTAATTGATTTTTTGAAATAATCAAGTGCTTTCGAGTATTCCCCCATGTTCTTATATACTCTACCGATGCTGTTGTAGGNATATTCAAGTGCTTTCGAGTATTCACCCATTTTTTTATATACTCTACCGATGCTGTTGTATGAAGTAGCCAAATCGGGATGATTCGCATGCATAGATATTTCCAAGATTTTATTTGATTTTTCGTAAAATTCAAGTGCTTTCGAGTATTCACCCATATTCTTATATACTCTACCGAAGCTGTTGTATGAAGCAGCCAAATCGGGATGATTCGCAGGCAAAGATATTTCCAAGATTTTATTTGATTTTTCGTAAAATTCAAGTGCTTTCGAGTATTCACTCATAATGCTATACAGTAGACCGATGTCGTTGTAGGAAGTAGCCAAAGCGGGATCAGTGGGAGACAGGGATTTTTCTTGTATTTTAATTGTTTTTTTGAAATACTCAAGTGCTTTCGAATATTCGCCCATGTTTTTATACACACTACCGATGTTACGATAAGTAGAAGCCACCGATGTATCATCTTCTGGAAGAAGTTTCCCATCGATTTCGAGTGATTTTTTGTTGAATTTAGCTGCTTCTGGGTATTTCCCTTGCTGGTCTTTCAATATTCCAAGCATGTAATAGATATTTGCTCTATCGCTATCAGTAGAGGCATTCTTGAGTAATTCATTGTAGAGTTCTTCAGCTTGATCGAAATGACCCACTTTGAGCATCAATTTACCCATTCGATCCCATCCTTCACCGTTGATCTCCTGTTTGATGCGACTGGTAAGAGTAGAAAGTTGTGGATCATTATCATCAGTAATAGCCAAGTGTACTTCCCAAAGACGACTATTCTCAGCCATCTGTTTAATTTCAACGACGCGAAAAACAGTGTGCATTGTAAAGAGCATTTCTTGTTCTGATGAAATAGCACTCTGTTCAGCAATCATAGCAAATGGAGTAGTCGAAGTTGATATTCTACTTGGATCAATAGCCATAATAAAAATAACACTAAGATTTTCTGTACTGTCGTGTGGTGAATCATTAACGAAGTTCATCGCCACTTCTTTTTCTTTACTAGTTGATAAGAAGTTGTTGAACGATACTAGACCACCTTTTGAATTACAGAGATTCTGAAAATCCTGTTGACTGAGTTCCTGGCCACGATAAACGGTAAACGCTTGTTGGAAATTTGACGACTGTTCTTGGTGCAATTGCTCCAGTTGAATATGTAAACGTCGAATAAAAAATCCTAACTTTATCATCGTTTCCATATCGAGCAATCGCAAGGCACGATTGAGCATACTATGGAGAAACATTGATTTCGAATACCACCAAATAGGTGATTTCTCGTGGTATTTACTCTGTAATAAGTTAATCTGTTTTTCAGGAATATTTTGTTGCCGGCAAAAGTTCACTAAAGTATTCATAGATTTGTTGTCATCATGATCGATTTCTAATATGATATCCTTGAAAATCACCGAGTACATGTAAGATGGCGGTAATTGATCAAGATTTTGTTCTGTGGATGCTGCTTCTGATATTTGTCGCTTTGATATGAAGCTCATCGGTATTGCGTCATGGTCACATGATTGTGTTACCTTTATTAATTGCGTGCATATCGACTGTATTTGATGATATTTGTAAAGGAAATCTACATGTTCTTTCGTAGACGTCATCACTGTATTTGATTTCCAAATCAAATTTATTATCAATCTCATTCCATCGCAAAACTTGCAAGTGTCCACATATTTTCTTAATGATAAAACACTTATCGATTGGAAAACTTAAGCCATTCTGCTGATTGATAATATTGGTATCAGTGTCATATTTCAAGTATTCTTAGCAAATGTACATAATTAGTTTCTTGTGGGATCTTACTGGTAACTAAGAAAATAAGCGATATCCTATCTTATAATGAAGACATCATCTTCATTATTTTGCCATATTTTCTCTTCCTTTCGACGAGTGACATTGCTGCTATAGTATGCGTATAGCAAAGAGCAAAGAGAAAAGAGAAGAATCCTGAATCCGTAATTCTGAAATTTTCAATGTTTCTATGAATCTCAGAAATTCTCTTGAGCTCAGCAAGAATCTCAGCAAACTTTGTTGGGTCTTTCGAACGATTTGTTTAAAAACATATACATTCATTGATAGCTGATTAGTATGGATTTGTGAATTTCAAAATTCTACCTATTGCCCTACAAGCCTTGTCACTTTGTTGAGCTATTCTTAGTTCTACTAAAGAATCTAAACAATTAATTCTTTAATTCATAGCTGCTGTGATATCTATTTGCATAAGTATTGGGTAGCATTATTTATTTCTACTTTCTAATATCTATTCGATAAATCAAAATTAAAGATTTAGGAATATTTTATGCCAAACTTATTTCACTGTGAGCAAGCTTTCGACGAAAGATGAAATCTGCATTTTACATAATTTATCGTGAGGCTTTTATTTCTGATTTTGATCAAAAATATGAATCTAAACAAATGAGTGTTTTATATACTAAGATTTAGATCGAGGATGTTTATACAAAAACAGCTGATGCCTTTATCTTTTGAAATAATACTACAAATAATCAGAATCCATTGTACTCCGAACACCACAGTATTCCAAAAAATAATATTTTCGAATTGATCTGTCTCATATATGAAAAACTCTGATATTATTTATGCATTATCGTTTCGAACTTATTAGCTTTTAGTACATGTATCATCACTTAAGAAGATTTTAAACAGCTTCTTGATTTCCCAAAATTGAATTTTAGACATTCAATTGAGATATGAGAAAATTTCTATTATACGTAAATGCGAATGTCCTTGACGAATGGCATCGTGAGTCGTAAATACCTCTTACTTTCGAACATTCATTCTCCCATACTTTGTGTTCATCTTTATTTGAGCATAAAACGAAAATCTTATCAAGTTGAGTAATATCGTGTATAAGCGGTACTGTCATTTGGCCAAGTGACGCAGAGGTAATTAAATAAATTTTCTGATCATCTACACTTGTTAGGTAGTCAACGCATTGGTCGGCGTCAGTAAATGGTTCTACTGTCACAGCAATGTTTCGAAGCTTTGCCAGTGACTTTTCAAAATCTTCCTTTCTTTCGTCAATATTAGCATCAAGCCATACTAAAAGGAAATTTTGCACGATTCTTCTTGGTCGTGCTCGAAAGTCTTCTGAGGAAGTTTCAACAGTGGCGCTAGTAATGGCTTGTTTTGACACTGTTGAAAATGCAGGTTCACTGTATTCGGCACAAGTTGCGCTGCTAGCTCTGGATGATTTGCTTTTATCCATCTTGTATGTATTTGAGAACCTTTTGCTAATGTAAGAAAGAATGAATTAATGCAATGAATAACTAAGAAGTATTCTTTTATACGACTAAGCTATCACCAATGCAGCACTTGCAGATTTGCTTACCCAGCAGAATTCAGAAATCTGTGATTTTTTGAAAAATTAAATACTCATAGAATAGAATTGTTATGAGTTTCCTAAGATCTGAATGTGCTTGTTTGATATTCTGCAGGCCTTAATCGCACTCAATTGATAATGACTTCAGAGAAAGACTCACTTTCTAGTTGATAGCCCAATAAAATTATCTACTACCTACTTAGAACTAGTTTTTCTAGCACTAATACCTTACTGATAATACTAGCTGAAGACTAAATATGTTTAGAAGAAAGTTCAACGGCTTAATATGTTTATGAACGCTTAATCCTTTATTGAAAACCAATATTTTCAGGTCAAAAATCGTTCACTATGATTTTTCTATATGGTCTATAAACAATTTAAGTTGAACAGCACGGCATTTAGCATTTTTACATTGAATATTTCTTAAATTTCGCTGTCTTCAACTTGATTAGTCTAAGAATGTTGAAAATAAAATATACTTACGTAGTAAATTGTATTAGGTAGTACAGTCGATTTCTATTGTATTTGCAATGGCTTGCACACCGGATTTATCGTTGACGAAATTGCTTGTCTTTTTTACCACTTAGTTTTGTTTACTTCAATCAATGAATTATATCATTTTCAAGAAGTAAGCAGTATTTTTGCATATATGCGCTCGTCGCCGTGTGATTTTTTCTCTTCCAGCCCTCTTTCTATTGTTTTCTCTTACTTTCAATCTGAAATTGTTATGATCAAAATAAAAATACAGGTTGACGTATGAGTAAACAAACGAATCGCCTTTGCATCTCGAAGTTTCGTTTTTTGACGAGTAAAAGAAACCGTGATTGTTTGGTTTCATACGTATATGAGAAATGCTTGCGGTGTAAACTTTTATATCTGGCTTTCCCAACAAGGACTCTTTCAATAGACAAGACAAATGTTCATGAATTATATGTTGAATAAGACGAGGTCGGATATGTCGGGTGCGCGAGTCTATTAAAATTATCATTTCATTTGAAAATACGAAGCAGATTTATGCATATAGTTCATATTCATATATTAGTATGAATATAAATTTATATTATTCGTTAATAAGAGTTTGAGAAATTATTCATTCGAAAAAATGAAGTTTTGTCAAACTATGAAAACAACGGATTCTAGACTGTCGATTTAAGATACAATATTAAATACGAGAACTGATATTTTCATCATGGTTTTATGTATTTATTGTGTAGTTGTGAATAGACTGCATTGAAAAATTGCACAGTTCTTCATTTCATTTTCAGACAAGTTAACTATCTTGAAAGAATTATTTCTTAACGACCTGCTGGTTTTATTGTGTATTAAAATCTGATTTATGTTGACAATTGTTGGATTAATACTGAAATACACGTTTCTGATAAAAAAAAGCATTAAAATGTAAAATTCGAATGTCAAACGTACGATGAACTAAATAAGATCATTCTTATGTGACCATCACAGAAAAACATTTATTTCACTCAGAAATAGTGATGGGAAAATATTTTCAAGTGAAGAATAAATACAAAGTGCTGTGTCTTATTTGTTTCTAATTATTTCGTTGACCATCTATATAAATTATACACTAAAGAAAATAATAAATGATGAGATTTAATTAAACAAAACCTTGTATTTAACTTAATAATCAATTTGCTGCTAAATTTCTACAGAACTAAAAAAATACAATTCATAACAGAATTTCTTTACTAACAAATAAGAAACTTCGTTTTCAATGAATGACTTCAATCTTTTTTTTAACTTTTTAAAATTTATATGTTATTGTATCTTTTTGTGTAAAATTTCTTCATTTATATCACTTCTCGAATGTCAAATACACGCAAATTCGGCCTATGATATGAGATTAATTGTTCCCATTTTCGACTAACTTTCTATGCACCATCAGTATTAAGTTTCATCGACGTATATAAAACTTGAATTTTAGAAAATAGATCCTTGACAATTTCTTCAAATCGATGAAAACTTATTCTATTCAGATTGAGAGAAACATGTGTTAAATGATTTAAGGTAGGTGGACTTGTCTTTGCCCGTGGTTTCCAAGGTATTAATTGTTGATTTGGCTCAAATCAAAGTAATTTTGGACGATCAGATATTCAATTGAGTTATACTCATCGGTGGTAGTTGATGGCATTAAAACATCATAGTCACAGTATCCTCGCAAGGACAACCTGCAGTATTTCAATGCCGGTCAACGAAATATTTGGCGATAGAGAAGATTTTTATCATTGACATCATCAAGCGAAATAACAGTCAACGAAGTAAGGGTTGACAAAGACATTAATTGAAGAAGAAAATTTTTCAAATATTTCGATTGAGTATTATCAAAAATGAGTCTGTTAAGTTGACAATATTCCGAAAGCATTCGAATAGGCGATTGCACAAGGCCATAGACGAATATATTTGATAAACAAAGTGAATTAATTCGATGCGTGTTGATCTCAATAATATCAAAATAATATTGTTGATATTCTAATTTCAACATCGATGATATATTAATTTCAATAGGAAAACTGAAATTCGTAATCAAGTCATGAAATCGCAAATTAAGATTAAAAATGCTTGGTACCAGAGCTCCGCGTGGGACGAACATTTTTAGAAAATTTTCAGCAGACAAGAAAGAATCAAAATCTCTTTCGATGTGATTCTATGATATGCATACTATCTCTATCCATTACAATTAAGATCGTTATCTTAGATGACTTTTAAAAACTTATATTCGTTTTTTTTTAATATTTTTGGTAAATTGAACAACATATACCGAATATATTTTAAAATATGAGAATAAAATTTGAAAGCGATCACTTACGTCAATAAATACAATTTTTTAATGGATAAAGATAGTAAGCATATAATAGAATCACAGCGAAAGAGACTTCGATTCTTTCTTGTCTGCTTAAAATTTTCTAAAAATGTTCGTCCCATTCCGTCCCACGTGGAGCTCTGCTTGGTACACATGAAAACGATCGATACATTCAAATGCTTCATAGATAAGTTCATAAGGAAGATCTTCGAAACATGTAATAGGTTCTCTTGAAATGATTTTAAATTAGAAAATATATATGCTGATTACTTATTACAACTTTCAATTCGTATTTTTTTTTCTTTCATTTTCATCATAATTATCGTATTTAAGAAGCCCAGCTACTCATAACACTTTGACTGGTGCAATGTGTTGCTGTAGTAAAGGTAGCACGTTATGAACAAAAAATCCTAACGAATGACGCATTTGTGAAGAAGAACAGAAACAAATTGATCTATGCTTTTTCCGGCTTAGTTGAGTTTTGAGTAGTAATTCTATGCTTTTCGCCGGATAAACAAGAGTTCAATCATCTTCCAAAAGCATAATTGTTGGTAGCATGTAACTATTAATTTAGTGGATCACTATTTTGAGTCATTTCTCATCAAGTACTATATGCATAGACTACACCAACAGAGTGTAAAAAGAACGGCAGTAGACAAGTAACCATTACAAGAAAGAAAAACATGAAAGATCAAACGTGCTTTCGTACGCAAATTTCATCTATGAGTAATAAAGAATACAGTAGGAAAGTTGGAATTTTTTAGCCAAAAAAATAAACGAAATACGCAACTCAATAGAGATATCATAATAATAATACGCTTTTTAATGACACAAATCCGTAGTGATACTCTGCTAATCATACACTCAAACTATTAAACAGAGACCAAAATGAATAGGAAAACTTTCATTCGATTCAACTCACACTGGCAGAGAAAAAAATATTTTTATTTTCTGTCATTCTTATTTTAATGCTCACTTCTAAACAAGCTAACTACTCATTTTTCTCCTTTCCTATTTCAGTGACATTTTTTTCTATTCAATCGAACGCTCTAGTCAGCTTGATCGACCCGGATTAATGATTAAAACAAAACAATTGATTTCGGCTGTAACTTTACTATTAAGCATGTCATATTAGACTGTGTTATGTCATCAACAGATAGTTCGAAGTATCTTCTATAAAACCATGCAAAAATCTAATGAAAAGCATTTCTTTCTATGGAGTTTTTCAAAAAATGATGAGAGCTGTACAAAAATGATCCTAATTAACCCAAATGATTATATAAAAACGTGAGAGAGTGGATGCAAATATGTTAGTTTTTTCAATAGCATTGACATACGCGTGTGTTTTTGCGATAAAAAATATTTAAATCGTTGATGGTAATAATTGTGAAGGTCAAATGTCGTTAATTTCATATCGTTTAGTCTATTTTGTTTGATTGCGTTAAAAATAGGCACAACACTTCTCTGTAGTTGCATTGTTTAAAACTATTTTTTCATATCATCGAAGTGCTTAATAGCAATATTGAATGTGTGACTTTTCTCGTCAACATCAGCCAGCCCATACGGCACTGATATTGTCAAACAGACTTAAAATATTGAATTAAACGTTGATCGATCTATTTTCAGATTAATAACTCGGATAGCCTCAGTCACTTCTTCGAGGAAAGTATTCGAAGGACGAATTCATCTAGGTCATCTTCAATAACGAAATTGTCGAGTTGAAATTTATCTAACTAATAGAAAACTTCGCAGAATATAGTTCAAAAGTAAGATAGTTTATATTAAATCACCATAATAACTACCATAACTATAAACATAAAGTAATCATCATTTTATTCACAGGCAACTTTTGCGAATCCAATTCACACAAACAAAAATAAATGAAGACATGTTCCAGCCATCACTTGTTGTTTGACACTTGAATAAAATCAAGAAAAGCAACGATATGCGTCATTCTTGAGAAAGCATCGTAAAAACATCGTAAAGTAATTTGTAAGATAACTAATGCAATAAGTCTATCTTTTATTGCTAATACCAAAACTAAAATCAGAACAATTCTCGAGCTTTCAGTCATGAAAACTTCATTTCGATTATTCTCTCACATGACTATATGTATGGGGTTAACCATACATAACAAAAGACAATCAACGTCGTTTCTTCTCAACATTATTTATTTTTAGAAAGAAAATAAAAACTTTCACGTTTACATCAAAGCCCATTTTGTTATCGAAAATCGTACAGAAAAAAAACGAAATCTTGTTTTTGAATTCATTTATGAATTCTTGGCAGATATTTTCTCACCAGATGATGTACTTTTCGCGACCATTGATGACGGTGTATCGGCGTAAACCAATCTTTGAATCATAGGTGTTGGTTTTTTCTTTTGATTATGTCGTCGAATTCTTTCTAACTCATCACTTGCCGGATCAATACCAAAACAATATTTCAATATATCCAGTGTGATAATAAATCCAGCAACTAATGTCAAAGCAATGATTGCAATATAAGCAAATGATTTTGAAACCATTTGAAAAACAACAGTTTTCTGTGCAGTCTTTTCACAATGACGACCATAATAACTATCACCAAGACACTCACATGAATAATTCAATAATAATTGTCGACATACACCATTATTTTCACATGGTTTATTAGTACAATTATCTATCAATCTGTCACAGTAAGCTCCTTCCCAACCACGGACACATTCACAATCAGTGTCCAATGTATCATTGCTACAGTTGCCTAAAAACAAAGATTTTTTTGCATAGCTTTCTAGTCTCTTAAAATATATGGAGAGAGAGAGAGAGAGAGAGATATTTACCATTATTCAAACATTTATGTGGTTTACAAAGTCGTTCATCAAGCTCGCAATCAATACCATTGAAACCCATTGGGCAAGTGCAATTATAAGGAGGTGTGTTACTCGCTATATCGTTACATTTTCCATTATGCATACAAGGTTTAGTCTTGGAACAGTAAGTATTCGAAATATTACATTGTGGACCCATCTTCAATGGATCTGGGCAAGGTGCTGGTTCAAATGAGTCTACAAATGATTGACATAAATAGCATTCATAAGTTCTGTTCTTGCTCAAGAATAGATACAGAATGAACATCTACGATTTCTATCGTTGGAAAGTAAAGACCCATAATGCATTGCACCATGTAAAACTGCTGATATTAAACAATACCTAGAAAATTTTTGCTACACTACTGTTTTTTACTAATCAAAGCAGCTTATTAAGTTCTATATTTTAGTAGATATCATTAATCACAAGATGCTTCAAATAATTAACATCTGTAATAGCTCTTTCAATGTGCGTGTGTTCTTTGCCAGTTTATAATCTAATATCATAGCTAGCTTATGAAATATCTGTATTCTGAATATAGTAAAATCCGTGTGTTTAGAAATTCTAATTATTATGAGATCTCTTGCGAATTTTAAAAAATGTTGTATTTTTATATATGTCGATACTGTTCCTATCTTTTATTGGGTCTTCTATTTTTGTTTAGAATGATGGAAATCACAGATCTTTATCTTGTTCCTATAAAAGGAATTTTATTTGACATAAATAGTACTATCTCTAATTATTTTGGTTCTAGTTCTGATTGAAGCGGCAAAGAGTGCAATTAAAATGATGTAGTAAATTTAAGTATCACTCAGTCGGTATAGAATTCGATTAAATAATTCTACGATGCTTTAAAAACTAAGCGAAGATGTGTGAAAAAATATCATAAATTAGTTATTCCAACACAAGAAACTTGGTTGGCTTAGAATTGCTTCTAAAGATATATAAAAATGCTTACTGCAACCCGTTTTTAATAGAGTAAACTTATATATACTACTATTAATCCAATCGTAAACAAATATATTTCCAAGACGGTCAAAATTTAGTTTTAGAATCGTTGGATATGGTGATATCGATATCGATTTCTGTCCATCGTAAGGTACCGGCTTGAAAAAACCGTCAGAATATGAAACAACAACGTGAAACCCTTTATGTAAAATATATAAATAACCATCAAGACCACGGATGACTGAAGTTGGACATTGAAGTTCATTCGTTTGATTCGTCCCATTCCCTGCGACTGATACCCCAGTTAAATTTTCCTTATGAAAGCGTTGAATTCTGTTATTACCACAATCTGCCACATACAAGTCAAAGTTGGTATCAACAAAAATTCCATAGGGAATATGTAGCATATCCATGGCTGATCCTCTAGACCCAGTTCCTGCAGCAATGCTATAGTTCAGTGTTTTGTTGCCATCCAATTTTCCTTTAATAACTCTGTGCTCATCGGGTATCGAACAATACACATTTTCCTCTGTGTCAACAAAAAGACCGTAACAAGCACTTGTAATATTCATTGTGACTTTCTGGACGTTGGTTTGATTCTTCCACACATGTACTTGGTGCGTGGATCCACTGTTAGCTACATAAATATCATCCCGAATTGTCACGAAGAGGCTCAATGGCCAAGAAGAATTATAGTTGATGATTCGGGTCTGGTTGGTTGTGCCAATCGTCTGGACTGTTTCATTTTGATTATGATTAAAAGTAGTGATATACATGATACCATTGACATGGCAGAAAATATCAATAGGATCCGCACCAATTTGAGTGCTGTTTTCAAATATTTCCGCAGCTCCGTATTTCGCAGCACTGGGACAGAGTCTGGGTCGATGATAAGAAACTGCAGGATCTAAACAAAAGTGAGCATCTATGAATATCATAAATTAGTCAACTATTATTAAACGATAGTAAAATCAGCATGGGATACAAATATTGAAGATTCCTTGCCAGCTTAAAAGAATAAATAATTGGATATAAAGAAAAACTGCTAAAAATGCCATCCTCAAGACAAACAGAATACAAAGAATTGAAACTGCATCATATGGGTAACTTGAGTATCTAAGAACTCTTCTCTCATAATTAATCTAGTTCTCTTTTCTCAACGAGTTGAAGACATTAAACAATACAATAAAATTTTTGTGAATAAAAGAGTATTTTATATGTATCGCTCAAACAAAATCGAGCGTAATTAAAGACATAAAATATGCAACTACTTTTCCATGGGACCATAAAAAGTTTTTGAGATAGTCACACACTTTTGTCGTTACGACTGAGGATTATATGATTTATTTTTCTGAAAAATATGCGAATTCCAACCGAGCTTTAAATAGAACCACTCAGATATTCAAGCAGTATATCAATTTTCACGTTTATAAAGTATTTTTCAAATCGAATAATCAGTCCTATTCTGCACTTCAAAATGATAATATCTTAACCTTGTGATAAACTATTCCTTTTAAAAAGAAAATATAATTTTGAGAAATCAATAAATTCTTTCAAACATATTTTTGATAGTCTATGAAACTTTATTGCAATAAAAGTCAGCTGAACGAAGCAGTTTTTGTTTACAACTAAATTATTCTATTACAATAAGCTTACCCGCAGACCAACTGCAATCAATCAAAGCACCGATTACTATTATTAAAATCATTGTTAAGATTTGTTTTGCTGAAAATAGAGAAAATACATTGTCGAATGAAAGATTTCGTACTTATCAACAGTTTACCTTTTACAAGATGCGTATTGATAATAGTTTAAATATAGACCTCACTATTAATATCTAAAAAACAAATTAGATCTTCTATTGTATATAACTCTATTAATTGAAACTAAAACAAACGAGTCATTTTTTCGCAAACTAAATGTGTTTTCTGTTTTCCTCATTAGCACGATCAAGTATGTCGTATGAAAAAATCACAAATATTCATGTTCCAAGAAACAATGGATTACATCCCATACACTCGAATTTCATGGATGCATATCATTCATTGGAATTGTTTGTTTATGCAATACACCGAAACATGAAACTATGTAACACTTTTCTAAACAATTCAATTAATGATAACTGCTTCATCTCCAAAATACTTATCTTTTATTGTATTTTTCTTTTAAATTTGTATCTGATGTTCAATATCATTTTTATGAATTAGAGTTTAGGCACATGAAGTATATTCTAGAGTCATCTCACATTTCAACGAATGACGACAGTGAAATCGATATTCTTTATGTTAATTATTTATCAGACATGAAATCATGTCATTTGCTTATTAATGATCACTTCATTTTGTTTCTAATAAAATTTTTAGCACGTTCAGTTCACAATATCATTGTAGTGTATAATCTTTTTTTTGCTATTTTAATAAAAATTTAAAAAAAAAACGAAGATCTGTCAACAAAAAAAGATTGCAATTAGAATCTTTATTATTTAATATGTTGGTGACGAAAATTAATTATATTTAAGATAGAGTTTGACTTTTTTCTATTTCGTGATGAAAACTATATCATTTACAATAAGATGTCTTTGTTTAATTCTAAATGGCATAATTTCAATCATGGACGATGGATCAATATGCACTTCGCTAAAAAAAGGTGTTGTCCAAAGGAAGAGTTATTTCATTTTTTATATGCTGTTTTAACTACTGTATGAACCAGAGACCGAAACCGATGACAAAAGTGCCATTCGATTCGATTCGGCTTTTTAGAACTGTAATTCGATTCGATTCGGGTTTTCTGGTCTTTTAAAAATTGTAATTCGATTCGATTCGGATTTTCTGGTCTTTTTAAAATTGTAATTCGATTCGATTCGGCTAAAAACACGAAAAAAATTAATTCGATTCGATTCGATTCGACTCAAATTGGGTTTAAAAAATATGGTATTCACTATTACATAGTATTGTTGTTTTCAGACTGTCATCTTAGAATGAGAATAGTCTGTCGATCTTCTATAGAAATATGTTGAATAAATATAATTTATGAAGATATACATAAGAATTATTCATTTTTTTCAAGAAAGAACACATAAAATATAAATTAATGAACACATCTAAGTAGACTAATTAAATAAGTTTATTTTCTATAGAACGAAGAAAAATAATATCATTTACTGTATATGGATCTATATTTACAGTTGACCGTAGCCATACTTAATAAATAAAGAGGTTGATATCAAGACCCCAATCGCACTGGAAATGTGAATAAAGTTAAAGTCTTATTCAGTAATCTAATTGTTACATTAAGAGTTAAAATCACCTCTAAAGTATTACTTAACTCTTAATGCACCAGTCACATGGCTTAATTCAACTATAATGTTAATTTACTTCTCAGCGTGATTGGGGCCTAAATTGACTAACGAAAAAAGAAAGAAAGATGGAACGCTCGTTGTAAGTGAGCATTTCTTATGCCAATCAAAATGCACTTGACCATGATAACGATATGAACAGAACAGGGATGACCATTAAATAAGCACGACTGACAGAAACAAAGAAAGAAAAACAGTGGACGTCCTTTTTCATGCGTCATCTCTTATACTAGTCAACTGCCATCGACCATAACACCAGAACAAAGAAAATGATTTTCAATAGCCGAATGAAACTGAAAAAAAACGAATCGATTCGATTCGGCTTTTTTTCAATTATTTTTTTATTGATTCGATTCGATTCGGTAGTTTTGAAGTTCCATTCGGAATCAATTCGATTCGCCCCAGACGAATCGAATCGAATCGAATTATTCTGCAATTCGATTCGATTTCGGCCTCTGGTATGAACTTCCTATAGATATTTATTAAATACTTCAGTGCATGATCGTATAGAATTCACTTTTTTTTCGGTGAAATAGGATTCGTACTGGTATATTTTTCATTCCCTTGCAATTGATTTGATTTGAACTTTCCATGAATACATTTTCTTCGAAAATGGACGTGGTTTCCCCAAACATACGACAGGCTCTATCAACATTTTTAAATGATTTAAGATTTTATTTTTGACGAAATATATTACTAGAGTGTAATTTGGACAGTTTCTTCAAAGGAAGTTATAAATGACATTCATAACAACAGCAAAAACAATCACACACGGCTCAGAAAGTGACAATCATCAGTCGAATTCATAGATCAATGATTATTGTTAACGGTTTTTAAGAGACAGATTTTTGTACAAATTTTAAGTACTATTTGCTAAATGGCATTGTTCATATCAGAAAAGAAAACCGTTTGGAACTCTTTTCGATCGGTAACAGTATCGTGGTCTGAGGGTAGACTTATCATTCTGAAATAGATACAGATACTATATAGAATGATGTTCAATCAAGTCTCACAACATATCTTCTATGAGATACAAAGAGCATATCAGTGTGCTTGGGACACATCGCTAAAAACATGTCTACTGGTCATTAGTAGTTCTAAAATTGATCTCAGTGTTATTTGATCTAGACTTTTCTTTACGTTGTTCAGTCTTATAATAAATAATATTACAATTCAGATGCTTATCTTTGCTTTTTCAAAAGTTTTTTAAAAGTATGACATAGTTAGGAGTTTGATTATTTCGTCACAGTGAATCAAGTTTTAACGATTTGTTAATTAGCGATGTAACTATCGTAGACGAAAGTAATTAAATTTAAAATTGCTGTCTTTATTTTCCTTGCAACCGAATCTTTCTGTCTATGTACTTTTTCTAAGTCTATTTTATCCTACCTAATTTGTGTCAGTGTATATTGATAGTACCCCAATTTTTTGAGTCAAGATACAAAAAAGTATTTTTCTTCGCAAAAAAAACTGGATTGTATGATACCATGCATTACTGGCTGTTCATCGCTGCTGTTGCTCTCGTATGCACGGCCACATATGCTAATGCACAAGTAAACAGTACGTACTGAGCATAGCAAAGACTATTTTTCAATCAGATACCCTCTTCTGTTTTATTTTGGTCTCTACTATCCTAGTCAACTAAGTTAAAAGGAACTAATTGAGAGAAAAAAAGCGAAATATTGAATGTTTCTATACTCATTTGTTACGTCTATGAACTATTTTTAGGACTTGACTTTGTAGTTTTCACATTAGTCGGTATTCTTCGAGCGGCAGAAATTTCTAAAAGGGATTCATTGCTTTTCGTTCACAACAGTAGATGTTATCAACAGATAGTTCTGATTTGTGAATTTTTACGATTTGATTCATTGCAATGAGTTTTACCGTGTAAGGATCGAAAGTAAAACTTCGATCGTTTCTACATGGTAAAATAAAACCAGAATATCTACATAGTTTTCAAATTCATTCAATTTTTTTTATTGCAAGTTTGTCTTCCCAATTCTGATGCCAACAGTGGTACTTGTGCGCCGATAAATGGGGGCTCAGATTATATCTGCGCGTATCCTTCGAGTTTTGTGTTGCTTGGCAAAGAATGCAATTGACCTACTTGAAACTTTATGAAAATTTTGATGCCAAAGTTCATACCACAGAGATATGATTGGGAATGAATATTAATAAATTAAATTAAAACAAAACAAAAAAATAATTAGCACTGCTCGAACTGTGAACGCGCCCGTTTTTATATTGCTCCTTCGATTTTTAGATTTTAGTGTTAATTTTTTCACATTATAGAAGTGAGAATATATTTTAAAATTGTTGCTCCGAAAACTTAGATAATGTTGACAAGTGCATGGATGAGACATTCTCATATGTTTCCAAAGCTATATGTTTGCGAAGTTTGCATAGAATTTCCTATCACATCATCAACCCATTAAAAATCTGATTTTTTGTGCATAATTGAATGCGATTTGGAGACCTTTGGTTCGATTGCAAAATAATACAAGCATGAAGTAAGATATTATGTTTTTTTCGAAAATTAAGTGCTACTACCCACAGAACTAAGGTCAATCATTTGTCATATTTTAGAAGCAAAGTTATTGAAGTAAGATCGTTATGAATCCATTTGGAATATATTGTAATACTTGGAAAAAGAATTCTGATTGCAGTTATTTTTTAAATTGATTCATTTCCTCGAACCAGATTACTCGGTGCATGAATATTTTCCTGATTTATTACTAAATGTACTCTATCAGAATTATAGCAGAACTTATATTAAATTAATAATTCTTTTTTCAAAAATTATTCCAAAGTTGCTGTTTTCTTCATCAGTTCGACTTTTACATGTATAATAAATCAGAGTATACATGTATAGTATTTCACTCTTTATGTTATTTTTCTTGTATTGTGTTGCACGATTAAACGAAAACATTTCGATATTATGTTGTGCTTCGATGTCGTCTATTTTGGTTTTGCCTGATCTCAGTCAATGTTGCATGTTTCATTGTATTCATTCTGAATTTTTGTTTATGCGCAGTACCAACATTTGATCGATGCCGTCAAGTAAATTCATCGAATAATGAATACATTGTTGCCTTGATTCATTTCTTTTTGCAAGCCATATGTTTGCTTTTCAACAGCAAACAAACGGCAATGATGTATTGAATTCACATCGGTGACTATTTTTGTAAGCATATGCTGATTCATTCTAGAGAGTCATGATTTTGTCTCATATATTTGCGTTGATTTTTCATGTTTTCATATTATTTTAGTTGCTTGTACTTTTACTGCGTCGGCATAGTTTGTTCCAGAAATTTGCTTTGTATACTATTAAATATGCTTGATTCGAGTACGTACTGAAACTATGTATATTCCTGTTAGTATTTCTACTAGTTTACTAAATCTTGTGTTATGCATTATATCGATTTTATCTTGGGGTTTTAAAATGTTCGAGATAATACGTGATGTAATATATCGCTCGGCTGATTCTTGACGACAAGGCTAATAATTCTTACCGAGAGCATTTTATCATAATTTATGTTGATCTCGAGTATTGTAGCATGAAAGTTAATATTGTTATTATTCCAAAACTCTAGTGTGAACTTGATATTGTATTTGTTGATTTTTCTTATCAATAGATCAATATTTTGTTCTTGTAGTCATCAATAAACAAATATACTAGTTTGGATGAGAATCAATGTTCAACTGACAATTCATAGTTTCACGGATAATATTTATTAGCGAATAACTGATACTACTAACAGGCAAACATCTTGCATTCTTAATAATCAGAAAAAGAAATTTCTAGTCAAATTTCATTAACAAATATGTGTTATCATCACACAAAAATGGACATGTCGTCAACACGTCAATAAACTGTTGACATTGATAAGAACAGTAAGCAAAGCTTACATTTATTTGTAGAAAGATTTATTTCGCATAGTCACTGATAAGATTTCTTCTCTCTTTTTTGCAGTTCTGCTTTTACATTATTTTTCTTTCATCATAAAAATGCTGACTATTGGCAATGAGTCTTGATCACAGCCAAAAACTACGTTTATTACCTTAGGAATCCGCCAGCTGTTAACATTGATATATACATTGCATTGTCAAAAATGAATTCTTTAAAAGTATTGAATAAAAATAAAAATACCTCTGAATCATAGTTAGCTGTTCTCCACAGGTTTTTTCTTCCAAAAACAAAAACACGTCGTTTTATATTCGCTACAGATTACATAGCAAGCACACAGCTCTTTCGGCGACTAACAACATCTACGATGCTTTGAAAGTTGTTTAACGTCTTTCTTCAAAATGTATTCCTCAATTTATCACGAAGATTGCCAATAATACCAGAGAAATTCAAGAAACAGTAAGAATAAACATGGATTCCTGTGAATAAGCCAACGTATTACTGTAACTAAATGGTCTAAACATCGAACTATATTTTAATAGCCTAATACAATGCATAACGAAACAAGGATAGGTCGCAGAGGTCCAGCCAGGCCTCATTTTTTAGGCCTATACGGTGTGGCAAGGCCTGTTAAGTTTTTCGAGCGAGTACAATAATGATGACAAACTAGAAACCAGAGGTCCAAACAGGGTACTAGGGCTATTGCTCAACCCGATCCTGGCCCACCTGCCATATGCATCATCCATGGTTTTTAGACTAGTGAAAGTGACCGGCCCATACAGGCGGATCAGGGTGAGCAATATTGAAAACATTATCAAGAGTCTTTTTTTATAGTAATCAAAAGTTGTGTCAGATCTATAAAATGATTGAAAATCTCATCTGACATGCTTTCTTTGTGTCATGTAGGTTGTAAAACGCTACTGTTCTCCGATTCATTTATTTATTATCTTTATAAAGGCATAATAGTTATGCCGTTTTCTAGTTCCGTTTTTTTGCACCACACCCCATAAAAAAACACATGTTAAATTACTACAATTTCCTATTTAACAGTAATCGGCAATATCTTTTCACCTTCTGAGTGACAGCAGTAACAGGAGACATTTCGTTTTGCAATTTCAGAGCTAACTGATTTTTATTTTAAGAAATATATGTTATTTTCATTTTTTCTCTCATAAACTATTCTATGAGACGCTTTTTAGAAAAGATTGAAGCCTCAAAAGGTAACGACTCGTGGATACATGAGTGAAATACTGACTTTGTTTGCAAGACGCATTCAGCATACGTTATTTTTTGTACCAGTATCTAAGCGTATTATTTATAGCAATGATAAAACTACAATAGATCGTTTTTCATTTACTGCACTGGATCTATATGCTAAGCATTTTTTTCTATTATTGCATTTTATAAGAATGAGTTCGTGTTGAGACACTTTTAAACTTTTATTTTGTGGCACTCACATATATTTTCGAAGAAAATGGTGAGTGTAAGTTTAAAAGCGAGATTTTTTGCGGCTCCCCACTCCCCCGTTCCATTCCAGACATTAATAAGTTAAAATTTGTACTAATTAGGAGCTTGGCTAATTAGGCTGCTGTTTCTTTATTTTTTAATTATAGACTACACGAAAAAAGCAATGCTGGACCATTACAGACCATAGCAACTAGTATCTGTCATTGTTAAAGATACGAACTAACAATTAATACTCCATTACAGGCATGAGCAAATAAGTAATGATCTAGTTATAGATTTTGGAAATTAAAGTAGACCTTTTACATGAGCTCTTTTAAATTATTTTAGTAAGCCTAAGGGATATGTGTGAGTGCCACATTTTAGCCTCAAAGGGGATGCGCTAGCAAGCTTTTTTTCTAAATTATTCTTCATTAGTTTGAATAATGTACTTTTTAGATTTGTTTTGCTCTTTCCACCATTGTACTAGTATCAATCGATATCAATATTAATCAATTATGGGCAACAAAAGCACCAAGAAAGGGACACCCCAACAACTTACACCTCAACGTTAGTTCAATATATCACCCATTCAATTTACGATACTGATTTTTGCATTTCAGAAATATCCATGTTTACAGCCTCTACCAACTTCAATGAGAAGCGTAGGGAAATGTAAAACTATTGATAGGAGCTCACTATTGTTTGTCATTTTTTTGTTTAGAAATTCGCGATTGGCACGCCGTAATTCATTCTAAATATACTTGACTTTGTGAATATTATTTCGTTTTCAGGAATTTATTCGTGACTACCCAAACGGTAAACTCGACAAAAAGCAATTTATTAAAATGTATAGTCACTTATATCCAGGAAAAAATGCAGATGCATTCTCCAAGTAAATCAATAGTATTTTTTGCCTATTTCGTAACGTCTTTATTTTCTGTTAAAGGCTTGCATTTTCCATGTTCGATTCTAATCATGATGGAACTATTGACTTCTATGAATTCATCCTTGCTATAGCTGCTACAAGTCAAGGTGATTTGACTGATCGACTCGAAATTGCATTCGATATGTGAGTTCAGTCGAAATCACTATTTTTATGTTTTTTCTGTCATTCAGATGTGATAGTTCAGATGATAGGCAAATCGACCGAAAAGAGTTGGCTGTTATGATTTCGGCCATGGTAAAATTTTAGTATTTCTGTGCTTTATCTTTATCACGAAGAATATATTTATTTTAAGTATGACTTATTGGGAGAAACTAATCGATCAGGAGATTATGATCCTAAAAAGCGTGCTGTAGAAATCATTGGCAAACTTGATGTCAATGGAGATAAAAAACTGAACAAGTACGAGTTCATCGCTGGGTATGTAGATGTATGTTGACTTCGACGAAAAACGATCATGTTTTGTTTTAGATGCAAAAACGATCCAATCATCCATCGTCTTTTGTCACCCAATAATTGAGAGAACCTTGAATTACTGATTAACTTCGCTTTCTTTTCTATTTTTCTCTATTCTTCCCATACACAAGGGGATTTTTGATTGTGTCATACTGAATTATTTTTAAAATTGATGATTAGCTAATATTTTAAAATGCAGAAACACCAAAACATTTCGTTCATAATGTCACACTATTTTCAGAATAAAAGACTCGATATTAATCGAATATGACCATGGCATATCGACAACACTTTTTGTTCCATTTGAAAATAAATTGACTTTGGAATTCTAAGAAGTAGACAATCAGTGACAAGCTCAAAAGAAAAAAATCGGAAGTCCGAATTCTTTCTGGTCTCAGACTTCACTCTCAATCATAGGTGGCGGAACGATTTCCCTCTACGATAGACTCAATTTTCTAGCTAAATGAGATAGGGAAGCGGCAGGACTGCCATGACCATTTCAACTTTGGGAGGAGCGGTGTAAAAAAAACATTATTCTTCAAGATGCTGTGCTCAACATATCGCGAGCACCCAAAAATTTTAAGCGAGAGTAAGTAGTGTTGCCAGATCCACCTGATTTCGAAATCTTTCCAGGATTCTCCGCATTTTTTCAAGAATTTTTTCTCGTTTTTTATTGTTTTTTCTCAATGTTTTTGAAGGTTTTTGCAATTTTTCGGATTTTTCAGAATTCTCAGATATAAATTTCGGATTTTCGACTTTAACATCTGGCATCAATGGGGGTAACTGATAAAATCGTGCTTAAGGTAGTGTAAATTTCATTTTGTGAAATACAACGCAAGACAATTTTTCGAATATGGGGGATGTTACATCCCCGTCACTCCTCGATCAAGGCACCCTTGGGCAGCTGATCACGAATCAACTTTCGCTACTTTTTCTTCAATGTTGACTTCTTGGTAGATTTACATTTTATGAAGCCCAATGGATATCTTATCGAATTCTAGTTCGTATTGGCGATAAAGAAAATATGAACTAACTTTGCAACAATACGCCATGTGTTACTGACGCTGTAAGTCATACGTGAAAAACTAAACAATAATGAAAGACTTAGATATAATTGAGCCTACTCAAGCCTTTAACTGTTCTTGTTTGAGCCTACAGGCTTCGCCGCCTATGCTCTCAATCTCATTGTTGCTGTGCTTTCTCTATGTATAACATATTTCATACTATTAATCCAATCTAAGAAAAAGTTGTTCGTCAAGGATATGTACTGTTTCATTATTTTCGGTCTTTTAAGAATTTCATCATGGTAAGAAGATCGTCGTAGAGATTAATTCATGAAAGAAAATTGTGCTTTTTATGCCTTGAAAATAAGTTTTGTTACTATGCTCAAGATCATCGTATCGGTTGGTTATGCATATGACTTAGTTCGGCTATAATAATCTTATTTTCTTTATTGTTTATAAACGCTCGATAGGATTTTAGTCGGTCTTTTAATCTTGCATACAAATAAAGCGTTTACAGTTATTGCTTGTTTTTTTTCTAATTTATTATGTTTGAGAATATAAAAGGAATTTCCAACCGTCAGAGCAACTCAAAGAGAGGAATACGTTTTGAAGTGAAGCTGTATGCCAGTAATTATGTGTTGTAATGGCATAGTTTTACTAAATGAAAAGATAGATTTAACAGCAACTAAATTTATTTATTTATAACCATAAGGTATGGTCGACGTTTCGATATATTTAATCTCATTATCAAAACTGATGAAATTGCATTAGTGCTGCTTCGTACTTCATATTCGTGTTAGGACTGAAAAGAAACTTGGTGATTTATAATGAGAGAATACTATTGATACCTTATGACGGAGTTCTCAGACAATATCATAAGAATTGGAGGGCTAAATAGTAACTCAGTTAAGTACAAGAATCTTTTACAAATCAAAAAATGCCTACGGTTTTAGTTTACCATAGATGACTGATTTCATCGAGGAGTTTACTAAAAAGTAAATATGTAACCAAGCTTTCGGAAAATTCCATCTCATGAGCATGGATATTTCCTTTTCCAGTCAAACCTTCGTTGATAATGAGTTATTTTTATTAGTAGATAGACTAATTAGTTTTGTATCGTGGCATTCAACCATTGTATTAGTTCTCATTTAGATATAATCAGAAAATCCTGTTTATTTCTTATTAAAAATCAAAAATAATGTAACACAAAAAATGTTTTTTCTTTTTTATTACAATTTATCAATAGTCAAAAACATGCAATTTTTCTGAGGATTATATGTTAACGCCATAAATAACATTGAAAATAGCCGATAACTTTTGCAGAAACTTCACCAAGTTGTCTCTCTTCTGCAATTGTATTTACCACTTTTTCAATCCATATATCTTCTGAACTTTTAATGTGCAATGTAAGCAGATTCGAAATATTTTCATAATTTCTTAGGAAGTATTTAATAATACATTGAAAATCTTCATGCGAAACATGGATATCAAGATGCTGTAATCGAGGACATAACTGTACTAAGAATTCAAATTGTTGTAAAGTGCACAATGATTTGACAGTAAGATTTCTAATATTATTTCTGCTAGATAAAAGCCGAAAAGTTCCACTAGTTTGTGTAAATAAAGCCTGGTCTTTATCAACTGAAAAAAAGTGGATTACCAATGTCTGACAATTATATGCAGAGTTTAAGATTCGAATTGTTTCAGAAAAATGAGTTATTTTATAATCGATAACTATTTTAGTGAGTTGCGATAAACAAACAATATTCCCGAGTAAACTAGAAGCTGATCCATCAAACGTATAAACAGCACCGGATATGGTAAGTTCAGTCGCATTTGGAAAGTATATTGAACAATCATTTACTCTTGATTGTTGTCCGATATGAACATGACGAACTAAATCGAGATTATAGACAGTTTGACGTAGGTAGCTGCATTGATTGCATACGTTTCTCAATTTATAGTAGTTTCTTCTTCAAATGAAAATAAGAGTCAATTTCATGTATGAAAAATAATTATCATTTTCTATACCTGTATGGATGTGTTGAATAAAAGATTACATGATTTGAACGTTCTAGGCTACTATGTTGATGTCTAAAAAACCATTTTCGTTTCGTCCAAAACGAAGTCGTAAATCGATTGGTCAAATTTTGACACGAATTTATATCCGTTCCATTCTTTAACACATGTTCATGTTCAATATTGAAAACTCGCAGTTGAGGCATATAAGATGAAATTATTTTTTCCCATCTTTTAGCATTTAAATATTCGATATCATGACTCGTCGATATACGCAAAACTTGAAGATGATGAAAAAACTTCATAATCGATGATTCAAAATAATCAAATGTTATACGTTGTAATTTGAGATTGACGTGTGTCAGATCTTTTAAAAAAAGCGGAAAATCTTTATATCTTTCGCGGTAAGAGTGACATAGATGACCGATTGATAAATGACGAAGATGAGGAACGTATGATAAAAGAGACACTAGCTCCACAAGCGACACCTCATTCTTAATAATAAGATACTCAATAGAACTAAAAGTACCAACATTTTGAGGCAATGAATCACAAATGCCAATGCCATTTAACGATAATACACAGCGTTTCAATGCTGGTAAACGAAATATTCGTTCATAAACAATATTTTTACCCCGAATATTATAAACAGAATTTATTATTAACAACGAAAGAGTTTAGACAATGCAGCTAAATGTTCGAGCATATTTTCCAGATATTCTAAATCAATATTCTCAATAACTAATGTCTTAAGTTGACTAAATAGTACAATATTTTCAGATGCTGGTAAAATTAAATCGGCGATATATGGATTCGATAAATACATCGAACTGATTCTATGTTCACTAGGCACGATGAACTGTTCATAGTAATTATGAAATGATGATTTCGATATATTTGATGTATTGAGTTTAATTGGAAAACTTGACAACATAAGAATATTTCTAAATCGCTTATTAAGATTATAAAATGCTTGATAAACATGATAAGCATCAAGATATTCAAAAATGTCGTATACTATTTCATTGCTAAGATTTTCAAATAATTGGTAGCGCCCGTCCATAGATGTGCTGATTGTGATTTTTGCTACTACGAAGACGAAAAAGAAAAATCAAATCAAGACAAGTACGTATTTAACCAGGAAAGTATTTTTTATTCTAATATGTGAAAGTGATCTTGCATATTTTACGAAATAAGTTAGTCATTTATGTCCAATCACTAGTCGCAGCAGTAAACAGCATGCTTGCCAGGGTAAGAAAGGAAATCAAAGCGTAAAAATAGGTTTGAGTCATTAATTTTACTCAAGGTGGTGTAATTCGTATAAACTTACATTGAATATTTGGCAGTAAAGTGTTTACAACTGGTTTGTGTGACAATATTTATATGTTAAGTTTTACATGACTCACTGGGATTTTTCTTATCTATAATAAAATACTCAATAATTGTGCAATCTTTTTTTATTCCCTTTTCTGAAAGAAAGATGTTAGCTCTAATATGTATAGAATGGAAGGAAGATATAAGGAATGAAAGAGAGATATATAAAGAGTGAAAGAGACAAGCAGTGTCACTGATGTTATGTGACAGAACGAAGAAAAATATGACATTCATGGGGATCGAACCCATACCTTCTACTATCCGGGCTGATGTCCTACCAGTTAGACTAGAAGAACGTATTAAGGGAGCCCCACCCCCCTCAGTATCGACTTGCCAGTTTTCAGCATAGGTTTGAGCTGAAACTTTCAGCGATACATGGTGGCAGTGAGAAACGCTTGTGGTAAAAATTTCAGCCATGTATACCTTACTAAACTGGACTTACGACTTGTTTTATAGCTTTCACGAGCATCGAAATAACTTCTTGACTGTGAAAGTTATCGAGGTCGGGTAGATTTCAAATTAAAGCTAGCCTCCCTACGCAACATTTCATCGGACGGAATTTTGAAATTCCCTTCTATTAATTTTTTATCAGCATTTTATTCCGTATAACAGCCAAATTAGGTATAAAAAAGCACTAAATCGGACTTTTCTCAGTCCAGGAATCCAATATCGAAAATCCGTCTGATAAAAAGTTAACTATAATTGAGAGCTTTAAAATAAAATAACTGGGAAAGCTAAAACCAAACGAAAATTATAGAAATTTTTCTGCTTGAGACCCATGTTTTCAGACCACCATTTAGGAATTTTTAGAAAGGTGTGTGGGAGTAAAGGAAATGAAAGAGTATTTCTTCAATAAGTCTGTCAAAACTTAACCTTTTTTCAAATAATTATATATATTCTGAAAGAGGAGATCACGGGGAAGCTTCCTATGATAAAAACTCGATTTCTGTTTTTTCGAAAAATCGGCTTTTCTGAGGGGGGGTCCTTAATAAGTTTAGTTGTCTTTTGAATTGAGAGTGGGATTTGAATTGAATCAAGTGTCAGAGTCTTTTATCTTTGAACATACACACTGGAATGCATATATTTGTATCACGGAGCGAGAACGAACCGTACCGAAATGAACTCAAACGGAATCGAGCAAAAATGTAGATAAACTGAGCTGAAGTCGAAATAAAAAAAAACAGGATTTGATTAGGTCTGTAATCTATGAGTGTGGAATCCTGTTAGGTTTCTATAGTGTCTACACTAGTTTGATTTGCAGGTTCACTGAAACGAAGTATCTCGATGATATCTCTTCTGGATGGCTGCTTTTCTTTATTTTATATCGAGCTTATTGAAATTTTTCTGAACGTTGTTGTAGTTTCATTAGTTTCGACGCGCCTAATTTCACTCTAGTCATTTTGTATCCATAAATAGCACTCAACAAAATATTGCTTGATGATACTTACAAGTAGGTTTTCTATCTAAGTTTAGCTATCAGTCATTTTTTCCGTTACAATTATTACCAAGCTATAACCCGGGTGATTGAATACGGCCATCAGATAGTGGCTGTATTTAACGCTTGACGGCCGTATACAAACCGTATTGATCGACCAGGGAAGTATCTGATGTGTCTCATGTAAGCGTTTTTGCTTTTTAAATGCTAATATCCTTTTAGTAGAGGGTTAGCGACACTAAGGTCGCTTTACTTGTTGAATAAGGCAATAAATCACGATTGAATTAGTTACTCTGTTGCATAACTATCTTCCGAAACAGACGTCGCACAAGTTCATGGTAGACTGCTTTTGTAATTCACAAAGAAGTATCATTCTTATTTTTTCAGAAATGGGTCAGCGAATCCGTAGGATGAGCGCTACTTGTTACTTTTGGTCTTAATAAATCTACACTTGGAATAGATTACACCCACATACTATTAAGAAAAATACGTCAAATTTCGAACGAATCATCGAATACTTTGAAGCGTGCGCACATTGAAAACGAATGTTATTTTAAGGTTTCTTTTTCCTAGAGAAAATTTCGACTAGTCGTTTTACCTTATATCCATAAAGTAAAAAACAAATACATGTCTGCCAACGTGCTACGATGTGACAATACTTCTGTAAAGGTTTCTTTTTATACATGAAATGATAAAAACTTGACATTAGAAACTAGTTGACTTTTTTTCCAACAGCAGAATTGTGATCGAGGTGAAAACGCTTTCCCTATCGTAAATTTATTAGGAACATTAAAAAAATATTATTAAATCGATTGTTTACCATCAAATCACGTTGATGTCAGATTTGCATAGAATTCTATTCATAGTTTTAGTTAATTTTGACTCTAATTATGATTTAATTCGTTACATCAGGCTTTTTTTTATTTTGAGAAATTGAGAAAATTCTATTTGCACCAATCAGTTGATCGGAATTAAAATTAAAAAAAACTCGCTACGATGAGAACTCCATCACAGCGAATCAATTAATTCATAAAGAACGATCTCGATAAAAAAAAATAAAGCTCTCTGAAAATTTTCTGCTTCTACAATTCAATGTGTACTATGCACAAGTTCTCATCTCTATTTGAAAAGTCAGTATGAAAACTGAAGGTTATAGATTTTTTATAATAATCAAAACTTTATTTATTCATATAGATATGTGTATGCGTATAAATATGCCTAGTTTAACATGCAATTTCGAAACAATGAAAATAATACACAAACAATATTTAAACTCGATTCTTTTGACTTTTTTAATTATAAGTATCTATTTTTGCAATAGTATTATTTTGTTCCAAAAATGATTGACATTGTTTGTTGTGCTCGCAGTTTTCGATATATATTTGTAATTAAAATTGTTTCAAATCTCGAAGAAATCATTTTGATACGATTAAATAAGTATAGAATGGTATAGCATTATTGGCAAATAATAATAAGAATGCAATTGTAAATATAAAGGTTTCAATTTGAGAATATTCAACACTTTTTTTGATGTTATATACGAACCAATCATCATTTCAAGAAGAATAACGGATAAAGTGTTGTTGAAATAACATAAATAAATACTTCAGTAATGACAATAATTAATAATGCTTTATCTCGTCGTGGCATAGTAGCATTACCTCCAACTGTATTTTACTCATAGGTTGAACACGTAAATACATTTGTCTCATTTGACGATTAGTTAAATAGCCAAATATTCACAATATATATATTTGGTGGTATTAACCCAACAAATATTATTGAATAAATTGTATATACTGTTGAATAGGTACCAAACGTTCCGCATCATTGACTGATAATCGTTGTCATAATTGCAATATGACTTGCAAATATAAGTCATCAAATGATTGCAACACATATAAGAACTATCGCACGTTTAGGTTTACTAAACGCACGAAGCTGGCCCGACTACTGGTAAACATGAAGCGCTCTATGCAAGCTAAAACAATCGTGGTTCTGCCTATTTGTCCCGAAACATTTGATACATAAAAACGTATTTTACATAAAGCAAATGTACGTAATGTTTCATCGTTATAATAAGAAGGAAATATTTGAACAGAACTATTAAATGTTAAATACAAGCTATTTGTTATGGCTGAGCTCATTAAATAAATTGAACATGCATTCATACATCGTCGCTTGAAGATAATAACAATAAAGATATTACCAATATTTCCCAAAGTTAAGCATATTGAATATCCTTACAGGTTAAGTTGATTTTGCATAACAGGTAGAATTGATGTCGATATGACTTTTTCTCAATGCCGAATGACTTATTCAAAATAAATTTGATAAAGTTTTACACGAATAAACAAATAGGTAAAATTTGATGAAAAAAAAGTCTACTCATGTTCTTCATTTTCTATAAATAATATATAGAAGAAAATAAACTATCGCATATATTAATTCAAAACCAGATACGGGAATAAAACAAGAATGACTTCAGCTAACTTTCTAAATGTAGTTCTTAGGTGAACCCTACTTTGGCCGAAAGTAAAAATATCGACTGATAAAGGTCAAAAAATTTCATATTTTAATTCGGCCAGATCGAACTCGTGCGGCGGGAAACGGCAGAAAAACACCGGAAATCACTGGAACGTGGAAGCAGTTTTCCTGCGGGATACGGTAGTTTTTCCCACATTTTCCTGCCGGTTCCCGCAGTACCCGTTCTCCGAAATCATTGACCTGTGATCTGTGCGTGAAAAAAGGTTAAAATCTTTTTTTTCACTTAAAATGTTTTATTTATCGAAAAAACGTTTGGAGCAAAAATTTGGTTAAAACAGTGGAATCGTGCTTGATGAATATCTAGTCTTCAGCCGTAAATTAGGTTTCTAGACGTTTCTTTTTTGCTTCAACAACTAATGAGTGATCGGTAAGTAGATCTGATGAGTTGATGACACCACCATTATATCTAGCATAAAGAGTAGTGATGCAACTTTGTGTGAAAGCTGTAGGTGGTTGTCTTTTTATGCACCAGTAGAGTGTGAGTGTGGCTGCCATTTTCGTTGTTTTTATACTTGGAAATTTCTACTGTTGAAAACTTTTCCTGTCGACATTTTTTTCCCTTTTGACCAAAGTAGGGTAAACCTTAACACTTTTGATAAATAAATAAGATTTTTTGTAATGAAAAACATACAACAATATGATGGAATGTAACGCAAAATTTACAAGAGCAGACTTTTGTTTTCTGAAAAGAATTTTTTAAACATACGAATGCATCCATGGTAGGGTTTTTTTTAAAAAGATTGCTTTGCTTGAAAAATGTCGTACCGGAGTCATCAACAGTGAGATAGGCAGTAAAACAAATGACTATATTTGATTCCACCGCTAGATCTTTCGAATTAATTTCATGGTTTTTAATCTAATCAACGATATTTCACATCCCAAAGTCATTAGCCTTTTTCTTGTCGCTTACTTGGAAGTAAATAGATCTATTAATATAGACAAGCGTCAATACAACAGTCTGTTTTTATACATAAAACAGAAGTCTATTTATTTCTAGAGTGTTTACTGCCTTTTAATAGATCTCCCTCCAGGTGTTTGATTGCATACTTATAATTTTTGTTGTGGATGACAAATCAAATTACTTTATTCAGAATAATTTCATTAGTTTACCTTCTGGTTGTGATACTTGACAAGCCTACCTTTACATATTAGACCGATATTCTTTTCGTCTACGGTATTTAATGATACTTGCTGGGACAGGCATTTAAAACATAATTAAATCATTGTTTATTAGATTTATATTGTTACTCACTATTGCTATGAACACGTTTTGTAACATATTCTAATCATACAAAAAAAAAACATTGATGATTTATCAGACATATAATATTTCTATGACGATTATCTAGTATAACAGCGATTAACCTCATATTGTATACTAATCCGTATTTATGTATACATATATTCTATTAATATCCTCTATATCAACTTCTGAGTGGGCCAGTAAAAATAAACGACCTTTCTTGCCTGAAATGCATCAGCAATTCTTAGACATAACGAAAAATACTATAGCAGCTGTCTTTTGATCGGATTATTGTCGCAACTAGATCTCATATTCTTTAACAGGCTTACTCTCTGATATGCCGAGGCTACTAGTCATTTTTGTGAAGCATAGTTTTCTATGTACATCATTGTTTATAACAATATTAGATATTCATTTTTCATGTGAACTCAATGCAATAATACGTGTATCTAAAATATATTTTACTTTCTATTTCCAATTGATCAATGAAACCAGTAATCAATCACACTGATTTTATCCGTTTCGATAGAATTCCTTAAAAGTGTGTTGAACTGAATATCTACATAAGAAAATAGGGAAAAAGACATACGTATAATTCTCATTTGATTTTTGTAGGAACTATTTTGATCTTCCTGTTTCATATCTGCTTTTAAATGACATAATGTGTAAATATCTTTCACAATCTACAAAAGTCTTAATGAATGCAAGTTTCGGTATTATTTTATTCAGCTAAGTAAACAAAATCCTTTCTCTCTCAAACAACATCATTCATTAATGTATCAACCACATCGATGAATCGTCAAGTTTGAGACACCGTTGGCAATTGTTTCAGCTGTTTTGCATGCCAGATCATAGCAGCATAGAGCAGAAGGACTCAGCTTACCATCACCACATACGGCATCTTTCAAAAGGCACACCGGATTATCTGAATCGCCTGGGTAGTGCTATGCAGAAAGTAGTAATAATAAATAATAGTAACAACAATAGGAAATGATAGATACTCCAAATTCATTGGTTTGCGTCTCTTTCTCAAAGATAGACATATCTAATGGCCATGTTTGTCCAGCCCATTGGGCCCATATGCTGTGATCTTCATATTCATATCCTGAATTTGGATGTACGAGCATAGAAAGATCGCCTGAAAAACAGCGGTTGAAGGATCTTTAAAAAACTGAAAACTCATGTTTTACCTTTGTTTTGTAAAAGCCATGGAGTAACGACTGCATAATATCCAATCGGTAGAAATATAGACCATTCACCACTGACGAAAGGTCCACCAATCAACGTTGTATTTTCTGAGTAAAAGGAGCAGAAAAATATGTTCATGTGCAAAGCATCATTCAAAACTTGTGTAACTACCGATATCGTGATCATTAATCATGCATAGATATCCATAGTCATATCGACCCGGACAATCTGGACCAAGATAATCCTGGAACTGCTGACGTGTGAGGTTATGAAGTGCTAATGCTGCCTTTACCGACTACAGTAGAAATAAAGTACAGAACAAGAGACTCCAATATCGAACAAACATACCGATGGATTGAATAGAGTATACAAGATATGTATATGATAGCTGATAATTGGAGGAGGCGGTGATGGAAGAACACGTATAGGACCACTTTGCTGCCGTTTTAAAGCAACATGTGGGTAAATTGTAGGGTGAGCAACAAGACCTTTGCACGCCAATGAGGCCAGCAGTATAAATGTGTAGATAGCAATCATTGCTTCAATAAAAGAAAAACAGCAACGTGTTTGTGATAAAAAACAAATGAAAGTAATTCTTCAAAAAATGATAATATATCTTATAGTAGCTAACAGATTCTTGCGGAAGAAAGAAAGCAGTATCATAGAGCGGTCTGATTCTGCAATCGTTATTTATACAAAAATAGAATCCTTTCAATATTTATTTTATCATTTGCAATGATGAATAGAGAGAATCAACGTATCTTATCTCTCCAAAGTTAGTTTTTACATCGTCAGTCTCAAGGGCATCCACGTATAATAGAATATAAAAAACAGAGTGTCATAAATAATCATTTTGAAAATTCTTTTGCATCATAGTCGAGATAATGAATATGCCAAGAGAAATATTTTTGTAGAAACTTTAAAGTCAATCAGAAAAAAAAGACAGTTGAGAAATTACCATAAAGGAAACAAAAACGATATCTCTTATATAATCTCTGTATGCTATACTGCAAAACTAGCTAGCTGTTTCCACGAGTACTTGCTACATTTTGCTTAACGACAGACTTGATCGAGTCGTACTGGATTGCCCGCTTTACATATCTTCAAATAATTTGATTATTTTTGATGAATAAATTGTACAGTTTTTTTCTAAATTTGTTGTCGTCATAGCAAAAAGTATGCTGGTGAGAAATATCATAATCATTACTGAAGTGGCAATGCAAATATAGAGAACATAGGAGTAGAGATAGACTAGATGATTATACTAGCATATTTGTCATGAATTGGTAATAACTCTATAATATTAATTATGAAATTTTAGAATACATATATTTAACGAATTTCCACATATTTGAATACCTGTGAAGATTCTGTCAAAAGTAATATTTTTCATTACAATAATATTTCAATTCTTCTATATTAATCATCTCATTGCTCTGTGTATCATTTAATGATGTCAAGTAAAAATATACCACAGCTGCCATCCGATTACATAATTCAATGCACGCTCTTACAAATATTCGGATAAACCCATAATGTTGAATGAAATCACGCAGCGATTTTGATCGATGAACTTAATGTCGAACGTTCGTTTGTCTTCTTTCAAAACTAGAAAAATCAATATTTATCTTCACGATAGATTCTAATCTTAGTGCATTAATCTACTAAAAATGATTCTTGTCTCCAGAAATAAGATCATGTGTTGTAAAACTATACTAGAGAATTTCTACGTTTATTTCGAAAACAGAATGTTCAGAGAGCCAATAAATCGATCCCTAGTCTATTTTGAATAACAGTATAATATCCTATAAACGCTCTGTTTTTTCTAAATAAAATATTGTATCGAAAGAACGAACATAAAACTCATATGTAGACGTTTTAAATCAGTTTGTAGTCAGTTTTAATAGTGTATTGATTTGATCTATTATAACTATCACAGTAGTTTAACTTAAATACTCCTCAAGTATAAGAGTAGCGAGAGGTGGTATAGTCAATCTAAATGACCTTCCGCTTGCAAAAGAATTGATTATTTCGATTTCAACATTTTGGAACAATCCTGATCCACCATATACTGGATTATCTGAATTGAAAATTTCCACTATATTTTGAATGCGGCGTATATCTGAATCCGACGATGGTAAGGAAATATCATACGATGAATATCCGTAATTGGAAAAATTGTGAATAACAGCCATACGTCTATTGTCATAGGTACCCCGATGATAAGCTACGATTAAATTGGGTCCATACTCGTAGATCATTCTAAAATCTTGTTCACCATTCTGCCAAAACTGTTGGTGATGTTGATAGAGTCGATTAAGATCAGCAATATATTCTTGCATTTTTCTATGCAACGAAGAAGTATTAACCAATGACCAGTCTACACTAGATCGACCTTGGCGAAAACGTTGATACCATGACATAGGCTGAACTAGTTCATCTCCCATATGAATCATATGACCACGACTCGGTGCTAATGTTTGCCAGGCGAAGAAATTTCGAAGATCAGCAAATTTTTCAGAATCATTACTACTGTGAGATACACAACTTAGTAGGACACTGTTGCTATTGTGCTCGCCGGAATCAGTATCATCGTGACTAAGTGTAAGAATCGTTTTATCTTCGTTTTTACACGCGACATTAAGTATGTTAAGAACTTTTTGCTGCCAATGATTTGATCTCTCATTGTAAGGCGTGCGCAATAGATTTCGAGCGTCACAACTCCAGCCGATATTCCATTTCAAATCAAAATCCATTATCTTCGTTAAATTTCGATAACCATCAGTTTCTTCTGCAATGCAAAGAACACCAGGATAACATCGATGAATCGTTTTGTTGAGATTACGCAAGAATGCAATGGCTGCAGGAATATCGTTCGAATGTCGTCTAATCATTGTACTGACCGCATCAAAACGGATTCCATCCATATGCATAACGTCGAGAAAATAAAGAGCACTAGCGAATAAGAACCGACAAGTTTCTTCTTTATTAAAATCGAAGTAGAGCGTTCCCCAAGCCGATGCCTCGCCGGCATATAAGTTTGTTCCATCGAATTCATGTAGAGAGATTGAGAACGAATCCGATTGATGATAATGTTGGAAATGAGTTAGAATCCAATCGAGAATGATTCCAATATTATTCTGATGTAAATGATCTACGAAAAATTTTAGATCATCACATATGCCATTGTCACGATATGGAGCAAAATAATTGGCTACTTGATAACCCCGAGCCGGTTTATAGGCATGATCAAGAATACCAAATATTTCTACATGAGTAAATCCCATTTGTTGACAATAGATTGCTAGTTCAGGAGCTAATTGACGATAATTCAATGGATGATAGACATCATTTTTCCATGATTTCAGCTGAAGTTCATAGATAGACAAAGGTGATCGTAATGGATCAGTTCGAGCTCGTGTTTGCATCCAAAGTTGGTCGCTCCACTGATAAACCGTATGATCATGAACAATAGAATGCACTTGATTGACTTCGGGAACGTACACAACAGAGAAACTTACTGGATCTGTTCTTAACATTTGTTTACCATTACAATCGTCCACAAGGTACAGATATGTAGCACCGGGTAATATTTTATCGGTGACAGTTTCCCAAAGATCTGAGTCATCCTTTTGCATCGCTAGTCTCGACATCTCCGTGCCATATGACGTCAGAATAACCAATACACATCTTGCATTAGGCGCATACACTCGAAAAGTCGTATTTTTATTTTGTTTTGAGTATTGTGCACCACGAATCTCATAAAGTTTTGGATGTATATTCGGTTGACTTTGGCTCGTTGTCATCACAATCGCATCGATTGATGGTCATGAAAATTGAAACGCGTGTACCACAGTCAGAGAAAAAATAAGGAAAAAGAAAACGTGTTGCTTTTATCTTTGTAAACATGACTCGTGAGACCGCATGCTCGCGTAATGCTTTGAATCTATGAGTTGCCATTTATGGTGTGCATTAGTCAAGACGAACGACTAAATTTTGTATGAATTATAGACAAATTAATACTGTCATCAATGTGCTGAGGTTAATACAATTTATCAAAATTATATCATAGCAAATAGTAAATATCGAGTTATGGAGATTTGATTATTGTTTTGAAATGTTGATCTATAAATAGCTTCTTACAGGAACTATCACATTTTCGCTGCAACTATTCTAAATATGATTTTTCTTCACTTGTAATTGGTTTATAGATGCTAACCAGATTGTTGTTTTCTTATAAATTCTAAATTAAGAAGTTCGTACATTATTTGTACTCTGCTGATATTACAACTTGAAGTAGTTAAAGGTAAAAGTAGACAAGCTTAGCTTTTATCACAGTTCTCGATGTTGCATGGCTGTGAATGCGTTTACTACTGTGGTTATCACTTCAAACACATACACACATAAAGACAGCGTGAAAACAATATCGAACACGGCAATCTTCAATTTTATGACGTTTTCTTTTCTTAATCTACTATGAGCAGTGAAAAGTAAGAAGAAACTCAATCATATTCATAATTTCATGTTCTTTGCGATCTACGTAACTGATGATATATAATTTTGTATTTAATCGATTCAGTTTCATTTTCATTTAAACCACCGCGAGAAGAAGTTTATACGGATTTGTTGTGATTCTATGTCTTTTTGTAAATAATGAAAGCTTTCATTCGCTGCGAATTAGAACAGTTGATTGCTAGAAATCTTATAACTTTTAAATTGCCATAATCGGGAGAAAAATTTTGATTTAAGTTTTTTTTCAAAGGCAGAAATAATCGAAGTATAGTTTTTTATTTGAAGTAGGTAAATTGGATTGATTAATATCAGAGAAAAAATAAGTTTTATCAGATTTGATCATTCATAGGAAGTAGATCGAGTAGTCATTTTCATTAAAATAGTAGATGCGCGATCTTGATGTACGTTTTGCTTGGAGGCAGTTCGATTGCGCAAACAACATTGAAAGTGCTCGTGTCTTTTCACTCGAAGACAGTAACTTTTAAGATTTTCAATAATGAAGCATTTCTCATTCGCTGCACCAATTTCTTTTTCTTTCTTGTTCTTTTGCAGACAAGTGAGCAAACATATACTTCAAGGTCCAATAATATTTGTTGCATTTAATATATAAGCAAACTTGAATGTCTCACAATTGAGAAAGAAAAAGGAAAATGTAACTTCATGTTGACCAGGTAGGTAGGCATCTAGGTAACCACATAACAATAAGTCAATCTACAAAAGCATGAATGGAGTTAGTTCTTTGCTCGAGATAAAACTACAAGCGGTTATTTATATAGGATACTCAAAACAAAAGCAACTCTGTCAAAACAAAAGCTCTTGCGTTCTTTGTATTTGGAAGAAAAAACAATCGCAATAATCTATTTAAGTAGATGTACTATTTAATTTGTGCATTAAACATCACAATAACTGTCTGTAATTAAAATGAATCATAATGCTAAAGATAAAATTTTTACCTATGACATTAGTTTGAAAAGAAATACTTGAAAACATGAATCATATGTGTTTGAATGTGATGACTGTTTTATGGGAGGTTTGTAAAGTTTAAGATTTATGAGAAAGTTTTTCTCGATATGATAAAAAACAATCGCTTACTAATCTATAAGCATCTTAGAATATTGAATAAAATTCATCATTATTTTAGATAATAGTTTAAGATAGTATTCCTTGTTTGTCATCATGTTAACAAACCATTTTACACGAATATCGGAGTATGCATCATCAACTGGAATAAAACGTAAAGCTATTAGTGCATTTGGGCGTGTCGGTTCCCTTTATGACAGTTGTCGAGACAATATACTAGTTAACGATAATAGACGTATTTCGAGTCAATCCTACAAGACGTCCGGGTCAGTAAAGTGTATGGTTATACATGGCCATTCGGAGGCAGGTCGTAATCTTCTTCGAACTATTGATATAGAAAATGATTTACGACTGAGTTTATTATTGAATTTAACACGCCCGCTTGGAATAGCTTCAGTTTTGACTTATTCTAATCCTATAAGTGAAAATACACGTTTTTTATCCTATTCTTGGATCGCTCGACAAGAACAAATTTCAAGTGAGGTCATAAGAAATATGAAATTAAGTGATTCAATAACGCCTACATGTCCTGCTACACACGTAATTACTGGCGTCGAGCATGGAATTGATGTGCTTGCGGTTTTACAGTTACCAACGGAAACGCGTTCTATTATGGAAATTGATCATATACTTCAGAAAATTAGTAGATGTCTTTCTAGTGGTGAGAACATACTTTCATTGTTGACCGCTGAAGAAAATAATCGGCTTATAAAAATTAATAATATCACAATTTATTCAAACATACCTGATTTGACTGCTTTGGACGATATTTTTAAACTTTTTCATCAAATACAAATAATTAAACGAAATTCCAACGCTTGCCAACCGATAACGTATTTGCTTCAACCATTGGCAGAACTATATCCTAAAAATATGAGAAATTATGCTGTACTTCATGATTTACCTCCAACACTCCATCACAGTCTCGAACAATATGTACTGCAAAGAAGAACAACAATAAAAAGCTTAAAGGAAGTTTTTCAGAAAAAGCTTGAAAGATTTTTAAAAAACTATCTTGAAGGGCTGTTTCGCGGTGCCCATGTACGATATTTACAGATTCAAAGAGACTATCGCCTGGAAATAAAACAACTTTCAAACTTGCTATTTGATTTTCGCACTGGTCAGATAGGAATATCTGTGGTTAACAATAATTTAATCGATAAAAGCCGAACCAACTCAACTTATGAATTCGTTCGCACTGTATATACTTTAGAAGAAAAAGCAAATTTTATCAGTTATTTGTTAAGTCAAAATTTTAGCTATTTCAATGCTATTGATCATCATATAAATAATCGTGACAATGAAAACACGATTCCAACTAAAATACCTAAGATTGGTCCTAATTATCGAATTCTCTGTTCCGATGATACTTTAAATAGAAATTATAGAGAAAATTTCAATCAAATACGGTTACGTTTGCAACAAGAACAGCGACGTGACCCTAGTTTACGTCTTATCTATGCTGATTTTTCTTATTCTCTCTATAAAGTACATAACATACATGTTTTAGGATCAACCAATAACGAAAAAAGACCAATCCAACAGCCTCAATCATCATTTAAAAAATCTGCAACTTTTCCCGAGGTACACCGAGAAGAGCGACCACCATTGAAGGAAACTCGCAATGCTACTCGTTTATCATCAACCGATGAGACTATTAATATTCTTCTTCTTGGCGAAACAGGCGTTGGAAAATCAACTTTTATCAATGCTTTTATTAATTATCTTAGATTTGGTACGTTCGAAAAAGCCCAATCCAATACACCAAGCGTACTGATTCCTGTTTCGTTTACTATGACGATCGGTGATCATTTTGAAGAACGTACAGTACAATTCGGTAATGTGAAAGATTCAAATGGTGAAGATTTTAATCATCGTGGACAATCTGTAACACAACATTGCAAATCTTATATTTTTACTCTCAATCATAATGAAATTTCTAAAAAAATAAAAATACGTATTATTGATACCCCTGGTTTTGGTGATACGCGAGGTGTGGGTCACGATGAACGAAATATGGAACATATTTTACAGTATATCAATAATCTTACACATTTGAATGCAATTTGTTTTCTTCTCAAACCGAATGCATCAAAATTAAATATATTTTATCGTACATGTTTTACTCAGCTGTTTTCTTTTCTGAGTCCAGCAGCTCGTCATAACATCATCTTTTGTTTTACAAATGCTCGTTCAACGTTTTATGCACCTGGAAACACAGCTCCATTACTCAAAACGATGCTGGCAGAATCGTCGATGAGTGATATTACTTTCAAAAAGGAGAATACATTTTGTTTCGACAGTGAATCATTTCGATATTTGGTTGCACTAGAAAATCGAATTCCGTTTACCCTTAATGAAAAACGAGAATACGAACTGAGTTGGTCAACATCAGCGAAAGAAGCAACTCGTCTTATTGATTATATTCGTACTAATCATACGAGCTCTCCTATATGCAGCGGATTTCAATCGATGAAGCAGGCGCAATTTGAAATTTCCTCTATGATTCGACCAATACTAGAAACAATACGAAATATTTTACGAAATATTATTTTATGCAAAATGAATCAATCGAATATATCAATCGAGCTGTACCCGAAACATGTGCTTAATCCAGCGGCCAAGTGCTTTTCATGCCACCCTCCTACTATCAATCTTAGTCAGTTTTGGATTGCATTGGATGTTCCGCATCAATTCAAAAATAAATGTCACACATGTTCATGTGCTGCTGACCGACATGCGCCAATTGATTATGTATTAGAATATAAATCGATAGGCAGATCGCCGACTTATCATCTAAATGAAATGAACGAAATGTTGCATCGTATATATTTTGCCAGTGCAGAACTATCACTTTTTCTCATTCATGGTGCTTGTTCAACTAACGATGATCTATTTATATTAGGTTTCAAACAAATGATTATGAATGAGAAAAATATTTGTGCAGAACAGCAATCGAATAAAATGAATATCCAATTAGTCACGGAATTAGAAAAAGCTCAATATGAATATGAACAACGAATACGTGACGTAGCTTCAGATCACCGAACAAAAACATTAGCTAATATCTATGAGCAGATGAGGCAAATTCGGAATTATCCGCAAATAAATGAACAAATGATTGCCATTGAACAAGGACAACAGGCAATAATGAAACAAAATGAAATAGTCGTATAATATGTGTTTATCTAGTATACATGGCAATTTTACATGTAATAAATTGCCTCTCATTTAAAAAAAATTTTATTTTTGCGCGAGAATTGTAATTCCTTATAAATAAATATCTTGATTGAAATATATTAACGAATTAAAATAAATTTCTTTTTCAAGAACATTTATATAACGACAAAGTTGACCTTACATTAACCGCAGAACAATAAAATTCTTGCTTGTTTTAAGAAACAGAACAGCTCTTCGCTGTCTGAAAAGAATTTTGTCGTTCTGCTAATTAAGATAAAATAAAAACACGATTTCTGTTTTCCTTTCTCGTATTCTTTTCTACAAAAAGAAACGAAAGAAAAAACATGTCTACCATTTTAAATTTATTAAATTCGAAGTAACACATTTTTTTTGAAGCAATCGTCAAAAAGCATTGTTGTCAAACAACAGCCGTCAAGGTACGATAGAAATTAAGGAAATGTGACATTAATTATTTGCAGATAAGAGTATCTGAAATCATTGTACAATAAATGTTCAGAACTAACTACCAAGTTCGTTTGTCTAATTTCAAATGTATGTATTTAATCAGTAATGCTAGTTAAAGTCTTTCCAATTTCGGAAGAAAAAACCCTCTCTTTAGAACCGTTTACCTTGGCAAGGACGTCTACCCTGTTTCACATCTTAGTAAACAATGTACTTTTATTCGCGTGCTTATCGCCGTTGGCATGGAGCTTAATAATTTTCGATATTTTTTTCTTCTTCATTGTCGAAAAGTCCCTGAATTTGTGTTCATATTATTTTCAGTAGCTACCTCCTAGAAAGGCAACATCAATGGCCAAATCGTTAAGTAACCAATCGATAGAATCGCCATCGGAAGCCATCGAGCGTAAGGCTATTAATTCAGCTGGATCCATTGGTTCTCTTTATGATGCAAGCCGCGATCAATTGATTCACGAAACCAACAAAAATTACCCAAAACAATGGTTACCTGCATCGAGACCAGTACAGTGTAAACTGGCAACAGGCATTCCGGATTCAAACTTCAATATTCTCGAGTTCATTAATATTCAAGATGAACTAAGATTAAGTTTATGGTTGACATTAACGAAGCGAGAAGGTGTAGCGAAGGTTCTCGATTTCTCTCACTATACAGATCAGTACACTTATATTTTATACTATTCTTGGATAAAGAATGAGTGCAACTTATCAAACACTCAACAGTTTTCTGAATCATGCAATACATGTATTAATGCTACTCATGTGATTAATCGCGTACTCGTCGGGATTGACCTTGTTGTCATTGTGCATTCAACATCGACAAATGAGATTCGTGATACGATTGATTCTCTGTTTAAAAAGATTCATCGCATGCTTTTGAATGAGGAAAACTGTAGCATACACTTGACACATGAAGAAAACTGTTTACTTGGGCATTTGTCCGATATAAAGGTCTACTCGAATTCAGAAACGCTCACTAGTTTAAGCAAGCTTCATGAAATTCTTCATCAAATACAAGTAATCAAAAATAATTTTACGCTATGTCGTCCAGTGACCTATATTCTTAAGCCAACGACATCGTTCTGTAACATGGAGCCAAGAAAGCACATCATATTTCGAGCTCTAGCAGGCACGCTAATAGCACATATTGAGCGTCATTTTATCAATTTTCGAAATCGAATAAAAAATGTAGACGTATTTTGTCAAGAAAATCAACTAAAACCAATGGTTACAAGTCAGAAACAGTTGCTTAACCAAATATCCAGTCAACTCTCCGCTGTAAAACAACAGTACATCAGCGAGATGCAACGATTTTCTAAAATATTAATCGATGCCCGCATTAACAATGTAACAGTTGGCAAAATCAAGCAAGCCCTCGTAAGCAGTAAACAAAAAGCATTGAAAGTAAGTATCGATCAGTTGACTAAAATCTTTGACAAATTACAAATGCCAGATCTTGTAAACGCAAACCAAAACAAGTCAATTGTTATATCTTCAAATACTGTCGGCAGATCCTCGAATACAATCAACAATTCATATTCCACTAGGAAGCAGCCAAATTATGACCCATCACGTTATCAAAGTATTGCCTCGAAAAATCTTGTAAACGGAAGTCATCAGTCGAAAGCGGCCAATTCAAACCAATCGATCACGAAAACTAATAATAGAAAGCTTAATTTACATTCTGGAAATGTCGAATCTTATCATTCTCTTCCTCCCCAGTCGAATAAAACAGTCTCAACATCAAATAAAACTAATCATAATAAAAATGATTCAACAGAGGAAGCATTCACTCCAACAGCATCATTGCCATCATCAGAGGTGTTACCGATCGATGATACTATTAATATACTTCTGCTTAGTGAAACTGGAGTTGGAAAATCAACTTTTATCAATGCTTTTGCTAACTATTTGACGTTCCATTCATTTGAACAAGCTGAATCAAGTGAACCTGTCGTAGTTATTCCTGTTTCATTTATTATAACGACAGGTGACAATTTCGAAGAACGAACAATCGAATTTGGTGAAGTCGATAGTCTTAACAATGAAAATTTCAATGCTACTGGCCAATCTGTAACACAACATTGTAGATCTTATACTTTTGATCTTCATGATGGCGGAAGAAGGATGGTGCGTATTATTGACACACCTGGTTTTGGTGATACTCGAGGTACAGATCAAGATGATCAAAACATCGAACATATTTTACAATATATCAATAATCTTACACATTTGAATGCTATCTGTTTTCTTCTCAAACCGAATGCATCAAGATTAAATGTATTTTTTCGTACATGTTTTACTCAATTGTTTTCTCTTTTGAGTCCAGCAGCTCGTCATAACACCATCTTTTGTTTTACAAATGCCCGTTCAACGTTTTATGCACCTTGAAACACAGCTCCATTACTCAAAACGATGCTGGCAGAATCGTCGATGAGTGATATTACTTTCAAAAAGGAGAATACATTTTGTTTCGACAGTGAATCATTTCGATATTTGGTTGCACTACAAAGTGATGTTTCGTTCGGTTATGATGAAAAAACAGAATATGAACATAGTTGGTCAACATCCGTAAAAGAATCGAATCGTTTAATTGATTACATCAACATAAAGCTGATAGTATATCGCATGGAGAATGGATGGCAATCGATCAAGCATGCTCAATTTGAAATCTCTTATATGATTCGACCGATATTAGAAGCCATTAGAAATATCCTTCGAAATACTATTTTATGGAATACAACTCAATCGAACCAACAGATTGAACAAACTTCGAAGCCTGTTTCTTTCAACGCTAGTCGTTGTCGTTCGTGTAAAGGTGATCCCGACGAAGTTGGCCAATTTTGGATTTTACTTACTCGTTCACATGAAATTCAAAATAACAGTTCTACATGCCTGTGCAACCTCGATCAACATGTTCCGATCGAGTATAGTCTCGAATATAAATGTTCGAATCATACTTCTACTGATTTCGGAAAGCGAATGGTCGATACATTAAAATGCATGTATCAAGCGAGCGCTATTTTTTCACATTTCCTCATTCATACAGCTTTTGCTAGAAAGGATGATCCGTTTTTAACTGGTTTTCGAGAAATGATTGCGGAAGAAACGTATTTGTGTACGAGTAAAACGCCAAACGATTTCAATCGACTATTACTTCAAGAATTATCGGATATTGAAAATAAATATAAGCAAGAAACACAAACAATGAAATCGGCCGATGCGCGTATTGATTTACCAGCAATCTATGAATTGATCAGCATCATCGGTGGAATTTGTTTGGTGCGTGAACAGTTAGTAGCTGTTAAAAAAAGGCATCGAATGATAATTGAACAATACGAGTATGAAGCGCAGAAGATTTGATAATGAAATTATTTGTAAATTTTTATTAGCAAAATGTACGGTTTACTTTTCATTTATCAATTCAAAATACATCAACAGTTTTATAATGTTAACTATTATTTACTTGAGAAAAAAAATCGATTGATCAATTTAATTGATCAAAGTGATCCTATCTAACTGAAGTAGAGAATGAATAATTAAACATTTAAATATCGTTGTTAGTCGATGAGCATTTTATCAACGAAACAAACTGAGTTCAGTAGTTTTAAAATATATAATTTATTATTCATAAAATAACAAAATCATGTTTCTAAAATTTGAACAGGATTACGCATGCTCTGAGTATTTTCTATTATATGCAGTATCGTATGACTTTGCAAAATTGACTGCAACTGTATGCCATCTGTGGTGTTATAAGTATAGGATTTTGTTCCTGCAAATTATATATCACCGTCGTACGAGTGTTCAAAACTCACAAAAAGTAAATAGAACAAATTACGAAATGCCAAGTACCACGACAAAGTTAGATGACAGTTTCTTTTTTTAGAAATAAGAATTATCTGTAACAAAAAAAAAGTTTCATTCTTCTATGTGAAGATAAAAAGAACATGCCCAAATGATAAATTATTATCATTCTATTTTCATTTGCTATTTTTATCACATTCGTATGGGTTCGCTACTATTGTTTACTGCCCTGTTGTTGATATCTGGACATGTTAGCTCTTTCAATACCATGGGCTATGCAAACGTTCAGTATACTATTCTCTATGATCAATATCGGGATTTATCATTTCAATCATTTCCTTTCATTGGACATCCGTTACAAATTGATTGGATATCATTACCTATTCTTCACAGTTTTACGAATGGATTTTTTTCTGGAATCTTTTGGAATTTATTGGAATTCAATGCCACTCAGACTATTTTGAAAATGGCAACGGATCTGATGGTACCATTGGCTCCTGTTGCGAATCTCACGGATACACATGATGTTGGCTTTGTCATTATGTCTAGTTTTGGTCATGCATATCGTTTATTAAAATTACCAGAGTATTTACAGATAGTTATTACTGCTGCTTCTTCATTATCGACTCGATATTCACCGGAAGTTCGATGTATACGTTCTTGGGATAGTAAAGAAGGTTTTCTAGTTATCATTGATAATATGATGAATTTGGAATTACTCTTTGAAGCAAGTTATCAAACAAATAATCAAACATGGTATAACCTAGCATGGCAACATGCTAATAGAACCATGTATGAACATTTTCGACCTGATAATAGTACGTATCATGTAGTTGAATATAATGAAACTGATGGAACTGTTATTCGAAAGTACACGGCTCAAGGTTAGTAGGAAACATTTTCTGATGATTGCGTAAGTATAGTTTTTTTAAGGTTATGCTGATTGGTCAACCTGGTCTCGTGGTCAAGCGTGGGCTGTACATGGATTTACTATTGCTTATCGTTACACTAAGTATCAGCCATTTCTAGATAAAGCCATCGGTGCAGCAAATTACTTTCTGTCTCATCTTCCAAGTAGTACAGATTCGATAACTTATTGGGATTTCGACGCTCCGCACAATTCAACAATTGCCTATCAACCACGAGATACTTCAGCTGCAGCTATTTTCGCTAGTGGTTTGGTTGAATTATCTCAATATGTCACAGTAGAAGAAACTAAAGATTATTTCTTGACGAATGCTAAATCTATAGTAGATCAATTAGCAAGTCCAGCTTATTTAATATTAGACAATAAAGATTATATTTTGCGTGCAATAATTGCCAATGGAACACAGGGACCCTACCCCGATAAACCTTATGATTTAGCTACTGTATTTGGTGATTATTATTTAACACAAGCTGTCTTACGTTTATCGAAACTCTGAATACTCTTCTCACTTATAACAAGTAGAAGTTTCAAATTTTTTCCATTATATTTTACATAGCACCACGTAAGTAAAGAATATTTTTATGTTTATGGATGAATTCATAATGGAGAAGTGCTAAAAATAATTTTTTAGCGTATGGTCAACATCGCTATCTTACATTTTTCATGCGTTTTCAATCTATATTTTAAAAGAAAAATTTTCATTTGAATCCAATTGATTATGCACTTAAAAGTCTCCATGAAATCAGGTTTTCTATAAGGAAGAGTGTCAAGATTCTATTAGCGCCATCGACCATGGTAATTACCTAATTGTTTAAGAAAAGTTCTCTTTTTGCACATGATCAAAAATATTTGAATCTACTCTACCGTGCTGAATGTTATCAAAATTGGTTCCAAGATCAACAATTTGAAAAATGCTTATCGTGCTAAGGAAAGTGTTGGGAATTGACATTGGACGAAGTAATATTTTAATTATTTATATTCTTCAATTTGTTTGCCAAACTTTTATGATAGATTCTATCAGTTATTGGTTACATTTTTGATATTTCATTGGGTCACAAAAAAATTTTACTCTTATTTTGAATATCGCTATTGAGTAATTTGGATAATTCTATCTTTGTTTCTATTAGTTGACTGCATAATTAGATGGCGAAGTTGTGCTGCAATTGTCATAGGATTTTTAATGCATTCTTGTAGTCCGTCGCGAGTTCTTTTTTTCTTTCTAACTTGAGTAAGCATAAAAGATTTTCATTAAGTGACGCGATGATCTACAGACCCGTAAATGAGAGAAAATCCATTCAAACTAGACATGAAAGTTTCATGATCGAACTTGTTACATCTTTTTTCAAATTTTCAATACTAAGTTTCGTTCGCCTAAAGATATCATACAGAAATGGTGATTTTGTAAGGATTTTATCGTTAGAGAGTTTCGAGATAATTAAAATGACGTCATCAATAATTGTTAGTCAATATAAGTAATCGTTCAATGAAAAAACGCGTTAGAAAACTGGTTGTTACATTTTCAAAGAAATCTCCTAGTGATGAATTTCATAATGTTCGATTTAAGAATGGTGAATGCGAAACATAAATTCAAAATTCGTAGAAATTAAGAAAAAACGATTCTAATGAACTCTGAAATTGATCATTCATTTTTTTTATCTTATTCCCCATGTTTTCGAAAATTCGGCCAGAGTGCTTCGCACCGCATTTCGTAGTCCAGTATAACTCGAATATCATCTAGTTACACATGATATGCATATTTTATTGGTACAACAAGAAAGTTTATTTTAATTATGTTGACTAACTTGATACATTTTCGATTACAGCTGTCGGTAATTTCGCAGGTTGTTCAACTTGAATGTTTCGTCTATATCGCCATAGAGAAATTTCTTTTAAAATTAATCGATATATCAACTCAAAAAGTTCCATAACACTCAGTGCACTGAGACCAATTCATCTTCAATTAAATTATTAAAATAAAATATTATGTCCAAGAAAAAAAGAAGCTCATACTTACAATCCAGTTTGACCTCCGACGGCTGAAAATGCGTGGATAAGCGTTATTTTCGCTGCTTGTTTATGTACCGTTACATATGCACTACCACATGTTACAGTCACTCGTAAATAATTAGAGTCTACGTATTTATTATGATTCACAGCGAAATCATTTGGCAGAGAAATATTCAAGTCATTTCTTAGCAAACGTTTCGACCAGTATTCTTTTTGTTTTACATTTGGTGCTGACAAGGCACTAACATCAATAGAAAAATGCGTGTGTACACATTGTGGAACACATCGAGAACACCAAACAGCCATGAGGGTTTCGTTTACAGCTAGATCTTGTCGTGCTTTCAATGCATGTATTCGCGAGTAGACGCCCGTCGCGATCTAGCGAGAAGGCATATCGCATGATAACAGGAATAGGCAGAATGCAGAGACATTTTGAGAAAATGTAAGCTTGTTCACATAATTCATAGCACAAAGCTTCGAAGTATGCAACTTGGTGGGCATAATGTGAATCGTAGATAACTTCGTAGATATGGCGTAAACTTTTTTCAACTACTGTTGTACAATTTGTGTAAGGCTTAGGAAGAAATATTGTTTGGCTTTTTCGATATGCTATTGTGTGAGCGAGACCAGGTCGTAATCTTTCAGTATTTTTAGCAAAGAACGGAATTGCATTATTATCATGCAAAAATAGAATAAGACCATCCTCGGAGTCATTTAGTGGATAGTTTAGATGACTCGGTACGTAAAAAGCCATTGACAAACCTTTGTATGGCATTAATGTTGAGCCAAGTTCAGCCAATGAATATAATTTATGAGAAGAGTCTTTCCAATTGAATGTAAAGCAATTCCCAAAGACTAACGATAAGGAATGGATGAAATTCGATGAACAGCTAATACCATTGTACGAACATTCAAGTAACATATCCGACTTTTGAAATCCGAGATGAACCAGTTCATCTGATTCGTTTCTATTGAATAGATCAATAAGCATAAACACAAATAATGTCTCACGATCTGTTTCATTTGCATCGCTCGAATGGCTACGTGCATACACATCTATTGCTTCTTTCACACGATCTTCTCTATATGGATTCGCACTACATACAGTTACACCTGGAAACAGCATATGACGCATGGGCACAATGTCAATGCTGATATGTGTAGGAAACGCGAGCTATTGCACCAGTTCCATGAAAACAAAATAAGACGTGAAACTAAACACTACGGTACAAGTGATTATCCAAAATGCTTGATGCAATCTGTTGTAGTAAATACCAATATTATACAGACCGTGTGTCGCAGTATTGACTAAATAGTTCACGAGAATCGAACGACGACGATGTTCAAGAAATGAATGATGGTTTTCATTTTCCTCTGTAATTTTGATTTTAATCTTGAATAAAAATCTGCTAAAACATTGGTTAAGAGACACAAATTCCAGTCTCTATCATAGACATTTCCTATTGCTAATTTCTCTAATTAAAAGTGAAATTTCTGGTAACATCATTAAACCATTTTTAATTCAACTATTTTGCTTAGAACAGAATGCTCTACAAAATTTTAACCATAGTCTGAAGAGATTCATAATTAGAAAATCAACTGACGTCGTTCTGTTTACTAAGCACTTACAGTTACTATCCTATTAGTAATTATCAGTGAAAATAATTTGGGTCTACCTGTTATAACAGACGACATCAAGAAAAAACTTATGCTATTCTTCAAATTTACATTAAGTCTAAACTAAAGTTGAACTCGTTGGGTAAATGCTTTCTACGAAAAGAAAAGAAAAATCCTACTAAAAGAGTATGACGTATCAGCGCGACTCTTTTTGCTTTTCTTTCTTCAAAAAAGAAATACTAATATAGGCGTGCTACTTACCTGAATAATCATATAGTGGTAATAAAGTATTAGCCGATATCGTTCGAAGTAAATAATAGAACAGATGCGAATATTGCACTAATTTTCCTGGTGAGAATTGGATGCCAATGAAGAAATCGCATTATTTTGAGAGTGCTATGCAAATAAATATAAAATTCAAGTCCACAGGCGATAATGCAATATCAAAGCAGGTTGCTTTTCTCCCTTGCAGCGAGTGTAACGTGAACATTTTGAAAAACCAAAGTTGAACGCTTCAAAAATCATATTGCAGCTGACTGCTTTGAAATCATGTTCAAAAAGCAATTCGATTTTGATTCTATTCGACTGTACGCTAGCTCCATTAAATCAAGCATTTCGTATTAAAGCTAATATTAGTGTAAATTAATTTGAATGCTTGTTTCTTGGCCACGTTTTTAAAATTTGTACATCATTAGTAGCAGCCAGTTTAGTGCTATAATTCATTACATATTACTACCGACAATTATCTACCGTACCACAGAAAATTGAGCGTGTGTGATATTCACGAGCAAGTAAAATTTAATTCAACATCCAACGTACCGATATTTTTTTTAAATTTTATTCGTAGCAACCCCTCAGATGATCGGCTGTTTTCTTTTCATTCTATGCCGAATTCAGATACACTTGTCAGAGTATGTCTCCTGGAAAATTATGCAACATTTTTGATCTCAAACAAGTAAATGATATTTTCACTAAAAATTTGTGGACTGTGTGAGCATAGCGAAGGCAGCCTAAAATATGCCATATCTAGCTATCATGAGACTCCCATTGCAATGCAAGCAAAAGCGAAGACAGAATGTCTATTTTTATATCTCTTTTTTTCCTATTCGAAAAGTGTATGTTTCGTATTGCTTACGAGTTTGTTAGTTAAACAAAACGACAGAGAAATATTTGTGCATTATATTTATAATGTTTCCATGAATTCGTCAAAAACGATTTGTGAACGATACTAATTTGTACTATAATATCGTCGTGCTGCGTAGTTTCTATGAATCGGTATAATGTGTAGAAATCTATTGCGCATGAATGTTTCTCCGTTCTCTATAACCTTATATGATTTATGAATGAGTAACACATATTGCTCGAAAGAGGAGAAATTTCTTAATCAATTGATAAAAGAATTCGATTTTCATTCTATTGCGTATTTCAAGCAAATACGTAGTAGTCGATATTTAAATGCGTCAATATGACATACCATAAGTACGAAAGTATTTTTCGAGTGCTTTTAATTCTTTTAATCTCGCCCTACTTATCGATTTCTAATAAAAACTAGTCATCTATAGTTTGAAATAGGTGAACATTCATTTTCAGACGATAAAAAGGTATTGTTCACCACCATATCTACATAACAATAAAGTCTAACAACATGTACTACGCCTTTTTGAATCATACGTTAGTTCGCTAGTTATGCTTTTAGACTACGAATTTGTATTTAGTTATGATAAGTTAAGAGCAATGCATTCATTCGTCCTATTTGATTCATCTCATTGATTAAAATCTTGGGAAAAAATAGTAGTATTGGAAATATGAGTAATAAGTTTGCCCCACACATCAAAAATATACTTCTTGATTTTTTTTCTATTTACTATTTTTAAACCTATTCCGCAATAGTTATATTACGCATATTAATATGCGTCACCGAGTTTCTTCCTATTTCTATATTGGCCTATATATAAAGCGTTTTGACAAATACCAAATGTCGCAAAGAAAATTTCATCGGCAGTATCTCATTGTACCTTCAAGTCGTTGATTCGACTATGAACTTTTCATTTTTGCATTATAAATAACATGTGAACAATATTTCAACTACATTCTAAATTTAATTTGCAGTGAGTATAACGACCGACAGTTCTTTTTTGTTATTGTGGCAAGTTGCATCGTACGTCATGTAAGCAACTGTCATTCAGAGTGTACACGCCGTAAAATACATATTGTATTTAAAAATGATGATAACATCTTTATTTTGACCACATTGCTTTTTATTTCTAGCGCCCACTCAACTCTCACGAACAAGTTGCAGCTGAAATATTTTCACGCCATATTTATTTTGTCTTTCAGATCATGCAAATTTCATTCATTTTCCTGATTATATCGAGCATTCTGACTCTCACATTGTGTGCTGACCCTGGCACAACTGTCAATGTTCGAATCGAGGGCAAGACCAATACTATATTCGTATGTTATTCGACACATTGATCAAACATAATTTCTATTAGCGATTTTTGTTCGTCTTCATTTTTTGCTATAGGAGTCAAATGTTTTCACCCGGGGACACAATGTCACGACTGTGTCAGGCGGTACACATCATTGCGATGGTACAAATTTGAATAGTCATCCAACAGCTGGTCCGACTGCTACAAGTGCTCTCGATGATGCAAGCAAACATGGTCATTTTACTTGGGACGGTACGTTCTCAACTACATATGATGATTTCTTCATTACACGCATCGGCAGTGACGCGCAAACGGCTACACAATTCTGGGGTATTCTGGCCAATTATAACTACACAAAAACTGGAGGATGTCAAACGCGCGTTCAAAAAAATGACCAAGTTCTATTCGCTTTTGATGCATTTAACAAACATTTTTTTCTCAAACTCGCAGGACCTTCGACTGCTCGTCATGGCATTGAGACAATATTCAGGGTTACAGATGGCTCTTCAGGCAAACCAATGTCAGGTGCGACAGTTGATAAATATGTATCCGATTCCGATGGAAATGTAAAAATTACGTTTGCAAAAGGTGGTTGGCATACACTAAAGGCAGAACATAACGATTCTATTCGTTCAAACACAATCTTGGTTCAAGTACATTAATTCTCGTGGCTTCCGTTGTGTTTTACTTACTTAATCTCACATCTTGCTCGCAAATCAAGCCTCATTTTACTAATTTTATTTATCAGAAAAGTTTTCAAAATGTAAATCAGATATATCAGCGTGAATAAAAAGTATAATCATGATGAGTCGTTTGAGTGTGCAATAGTGAAATGATATTGCTTTGTTCGAAGTCTTCTCATTTTGTTTTCATCATTTCTAACAGTTGTAACTCAGTGTCAACATTTTCGCCATGTAATCCTCATCGCTTGAAATTGAAAGAAGAAGTGTGACCAGAACTAATTTAACTGAAGGCATTATGAACGAATTAGTTTATTTGGAGAAAGACAATGTCTATAAAGTTGAATTCAGCAGCAGAACATCGTATAACTAACTTACAAATGAACCAAAATGTTCACATTCTAGAAACTGTTACTTAATTTTCCTGTCATAAGCACAGTCTGATCTGTTTTGAAAAATGAATAACTTTATTATTCACCTTGTAGAGTTTATATGCTAATCGATGCTAAACTTAGGGTCGCGAGTTTAAATAGAGCAGATGGCATGATTTATTTTATTGTAATTATGAAATATACTCATACCTGGGAACCTGTATAAGAAAAAAAAAATCAGAGGTTGGAATAACCTCTCATGGGCAGTGTCTGTGTGCATATCAATCAAGATTTAGAGGCTAATTTTACCTAAAAAGGAGTACCTTTATAAGAATAGAGCTGCTTTCTTGTTGCTGGCCTTCGATAGTGTTAAAATCTTCTTTACATTAGTTTTAAATGTATAAAAGGCAAATATTTACTTCGCAGAAAATGCATGAAATCACACTATCTACATCGATATATTGAGAATCAAGTAATTTTCATTCTTCATAACATTTTCATGGAAAATTGTATTGATGTTTCTTTAAAAACATCGCTCCTTAGTCAAGAAATTTTCCCAGTGCAATTGAATATCAACAAGAACATGTGTATTCTTTATCTTTTATCTCACTGTATTTGTAGAAACGAGCCAACACCTATTCAAAGTTCACCTAGAGATTAATGATAAAATCCAATGTGATTCCGAAAAAATCAAATCAAATGGTAATACAGGTGCTATTAGCTTCTTTAATCATCAAAATCTTGTCATCGATAGGTTGATCATCAGATTCTCAGCTTGCAGCCCGAACCGGTGAAGTAAATTCGAAATTATTTGGTTTCATTAACGAATCTCGTTGAATAGAAAGCAACGAATAAGATAATAAATGATATACTTGCAGTCAATGTCCCTAAAGCGAACAGAGACTATTGAGGTGTTCATTCTGAAGCTTATATCAAACTTATTTTACGTCTTAAAACTATCATTTTTATGCCATGGAGAAAGAGAAAAAAATTCTGCATCGGCTCATATAAAAATATAATTCGTAGCTAGAAACATAGTTGAGCAATCAGCGGTATAAAACCGAAAAATCAAAACGTTCGCTTTATATTCATGTTCACAACGCGAACGCCCAGCAAGAAAATGCACATAAAACGAACGGTTCAGCTATTTTAGCTGGAGATTCAACCTGCTTCAGTATTTTGCTCATTTACCATAGATATCAAAATTCATTAAAGTATCCACTGGCAGAGATCTTCAGAATTGATTTCTCTACAACATAGCAGTGGTTCAACTATAACAGATGAAAAATAAATTCAGAGAAAACACTTTTTCTTCATCTTTTTGTGCTTTTGGAAAAACTGTTTTAATACTAACGTAAGAGCATTTTCGAGTACACACGACTTTTGAGAAAACAAATCATATGGTTAAGATAAGCATTAAATTCTGATCATAAATCACTATCCTTTTCTTCATTTAAAAGAAAAAAATTTCTGACCGTGGTCTCCCACAGGAATTTAAAAAATAAAATTTGTTTTTTATCAACATTTTGTTTTTGATTTACACGTTATCTATAGTGCTCATCCCGAATACGATGCGTTTTGTCTTTGAAATAATGTACACAGTTGAAAACCTTGCAAAACGAGACAATTTTTCAAGCACCCTGTTGTTGATTTTCTCTAGTTTCTGCACTCTGTATAGCATTTCAATGAACAAAAGCATCTTATTGGGGATGAGCACTATAAATAACGTGTAAATCAAAAAGAAAATGTTGATAAAAAACAAATTTTATTTTTAAAATTCCTGTGGGAGACCACGGTCAGAAATCTTTTCGAAAAAACATTTTTTCTTTTAAATGAAGAAAAGGGTAGTGATTTATGATCAGAATTTAATGCCCACCCAAGTGAGCAAAAAAATAGGGAGGACGGGCGACATGACTAGTCCAAAAAGTCTGCTATACCCGTCAAGTCTAGTCTAATACGTCTTCCATATCTATTGTGACTAGTCTG